>JADGMU010000097.1:0-77330 GCA_016920895.1 Vaccinium myrtillus | reverse complement strand
TGAATGGCTATGTTTTCAAATGATCTGGGCTGTGTTTGGAAAGCTTTTTGAAGAAGGCTTTTTGGAGTTGGAAGAAGAATTTTGAATTTCAAATGTTGATTCCCCAAATAACCCAGGCCCCACCGATGTCCTTCCTCCATACTTCTGCGACTTTGACCGGCAATGATCATGTGTATTTTATGTAGTCTCTCCAAGTGTCCCCCTCAAATCCACGTGTCATATCTATGTCTCTCTGAGATGTATGTACACAGTTTTGACTTTCAAAAAGCATTCCTTTTTAGTGGGCCCCTCTTGTCCTCTGACCCATTTATGGAGGGAAAGACTTTCGACTAAAAAAAACTGTGTTGAAAAACTTATCCGAACAAAGCCCTGATCTGCAGCTCACGTCCCGCCCCCATCTCTCTCTCTCTCTCTCTCTCTCTCTCTCTCTCTCTCTCTCTCTCTCTCTTAGGTCAGTTATCGACGTAGCAAGATTGGTTTTCTGCTCGGATCAGTAAACTAAAGTTTGTGTTGCGAGATCTTTTAGTTTTGGTGTTGCGCGCAGTCTGTTTGTGGCTTGCGGTTTGAAGGTTTTGAGATCTCTCTCTCTCTCTCTCTCTCTCACAGAGTGAGCTATTTTTCCCGCAATCATCTTAACTGCTCAATCACAATCATTGATTCGTCAAATAACTTGATTAGCTGAAGCACAAAACCAGTAGATAATTTCACAAACTCGTACATTGTTTGACACAAAACAATACATTAGATTCTGCATACACGTCTCGTGTGACACAGATGGCCACAACAATGTTGTCAGCTGAATTTGACCAAAAGAATGAAACATCATGCTATAATTTCGCTTTGGCTGGTGATATGGAAGGTTAAGGTTATTAGAGATGCTCTTAGTAGTGTGATCAATGGGAATGTTGGAGGTGGTGGGGGAGGTGTGAACATGATGGGGCGGAGCTACATGGCGGGGCATGCCCCTGGCCCATTTTTTTTGTTTTTGTTTTACACTCACAAATTAAGCTCTTATCAGTGTTGAAACATCTTGATTTTTCACACAAATAATGAAAAATTGTGATTTAAAATATTAATTGGCCGGATCTTAACACAAATAATGAAAAATTGTGATTTAAAAGATTAATTGGCCGGATCTTAAAACAGCATCTCAAAGATATTCATTTAAAGACAACATGATTGGAATCAATCCTTTTTTTTTTTTAAACTAAAAATAAAGTCTAGGACAGAGACTGACTTTGCACTTAAACTTTTGTCGTGGGCCGAACCCGACTCTAATTGGGCCTGTTACTATGGGGTAGACTAGAGTTCGTGAATGGCTCGAGGGGCCCAATGTGCGTGGGCCAAATTGACAGCCCACCTATTTTGTGTAGCCGATCACATTGGCCCAGCATGGGGATCCAGCGATTTCAATTAGTCCAAAGGGTTCTGACCCCTGAGTTGACTTGGAAGTCAGTCAGAGATATTATCTTGGTGTCACACAGTGAGCACGTGGGTTCGGCCACGTGTCCATGATGTCACTAACCAAAGTGGTGAAGGGTGAAGTCAGACACTCTTGCCGTTCACAAGAGACTAAGAGAATATGTACAAATTGTCTATATCTACCCTGGGATAAACCCTAGGGAGAGGTATGCTGTTCTTAGATCTGAAATTTTTTGTACTCTTTTTTCTCCATCTCCAAGAGCTAACTTGAGCATCAGAATGCCTTACGTTGACAACAACTAGGGTGGCAGTAACGGTTGCTTCGTCAGGTAGAAGGAGCTTGAGGGAGACTTGTCGAACCAATCAAGGGATTTGAAACCACGACCCACACTTTCCTCTTTTTACAAAAAAATATACAACAATAGCAATAGACCCCCATTCAAAAACAGCATCCCGAACCTATATCATGGCTCACTGGCGGCGTTGCGTTTAACAAACAGTGGTCATATGACCCCTAGATAGGAATTTTATATACATATCTTCTCGTAGGCTAGCTAATTGTAGTGTAGTTACGTGTGTACGGAGAATAAATCCACGTATGGTTTTATCTTCTTCTTTAGGAGATCAATCACGTGCTTCTCACAGAAACCCTAATGCTGCAAGATGAACAACTAGTTAGAGCACATTTGCCTCTCGTCGGCAAAGGCCCTCTGATGCTTACGTTAGTAATAGTTTTTACTAAATAAGCGAAAGTCACAATGCCTATAATAGTCAGTTACATCGTACTTTTTTTCATGGGTCTGATGCTTTATTTATTGATGTAGTTTTACTTGTTGGCCAAGGCATCTCGGTGCCCTAGTTTCCTATTTGTAATAAGAAACCTTTACTTAATGAGATCCGTCCCATTAGGTATAACAATCTTAAGTACACAAGAGTTCTTCTTATGGTAGGATTCCTTTCCATATTTGACCAATTTCTGTATGGCTATGCAATCTAATATGGAATGCTCGTGTTAATCCCTTAAATAACAGGATCCACCTCTTATCACGAAAGATGCTAATCCAGATCTTCCTATAAAATGCTGAGAAGCCTCATCAATATGCACAGTTAGTCATTTAACGGCGTGATCTGGTGTGGGCCCACCACTAAGGCTCCTCTCTGACGTCGTTATGTGTGCGCCATTTGCAATAGAATGCACAAATGCAGTTTAAATTTTCCGGTCCCCAGTTCCGGTTCCTACGGGTTGGCGGTTCGACTGCCTTTGTGGGACGGTTTTTAATTTTTAGACTGGTTCTGTACATAGAACGGTTTTTAGAAGAAACCGAACCGGACTAAGGTCCGGTCGACGGGCCAACCAGTTGAACCGACCCGTCCGGTTTTTAAAACATTGCAAGGGAGAGAAGGGACTAGGGTTTCGATTCACCCTCCCCTTATAATATAATTGTGATGAAACCAGGGTTCTTTCAACATATGACTAGACCACCGATAGGGTAGCAATTCCTATCGATAATCTGCAAAAATATAATCAAGACTCGTACTTCATATAGACTCGTATAGACTATCTCAACATGGCATGTATCGTCTCATCGGACTTAACGGACGGCACAACCCGTCTCACGTCGTATAATCTATCTCAGAGGCTATCTCGAAGCTAGTAAAACAATTGTATGACGGTGCTTGATATCATGAATACAAACACAAAAGAAAAATCGAAAAAATTATAACTTTCATAAAAACTATGAATCATCTAAAGTCATACAACTAAATATTGAATAGAAGCCCTAAAAATCTAAACAATCATGTTACTTGAAGAGATATCCCCGTTACCCAAGCCAAAGCGTTAGCCGATCATGGAGTTAAACTCCAATTCCACCCGCAGCCTCGTGCGGCTTCCTTTTGCTATTCGTGAGATTCTGAGATGCCTGGAACCAAATCACCGATTGTTTCCCAATTCAGGGATTCCTAATTCCCAAGGTTTCCGTATGGGCAGCAAGATTTCCCTTCCAATAGCAATTTAGTGGGCCCATTTCTTTTTCCTTCTCAGCCGTATAAACCAATAGCTTAGGAAAGAAATCCTGAATTCCTGCCAATTCCATTTTCTTAATAGGCCTTAAACCAATTCAATTCAACTAGCTAGGAGAAAATTTTCAGTGCCAAGTGGGTATTGCCCACGTGGTACCCGCTCGGCAATCTCAGTCATCCATAACGCAATCCAACGGTCCCGGATTTAAGAGAGAAAAAGAAAAGAGAGAGTGTTTGGGTGAGAGAGAGAGAGAGAGAGAGAGAGAGAGAGAATCAATCTGGGCCGCCCAAAACACAATTGGACGGCTTGGATCATGCTTGGGCACCAAGTGGCAATACCCACTCGGCGCCCAATTTTTTTTCACTAGCTAGGCTCCACCCATCATGCACGTGTAAAAGCTCTTCTGAATTTTGCCAATTGCATGAAATAATTCTCAATTTAGCTCTGTGTCATTTACTTGCTCAGCAAGCCCAGAAACAAGGACAACGAGTATCAAACTCCCAATAATACAATAAACGGACGTAACTAGAATAAATTAGAGAGTGTAAATTGGCACATTTGCGCACCTATCAAACTCCCATTCTCCGTCTCCATTTTCACCAGAAAAAACCTAGTGAACACTCCGTTCTCACCAGTAAGTACTCACTCTTTTTCCAAATCCCTATCTTTGAGTCGCAATCATTTTCTGGGTTTTTTGTCCTATCTTTTTATTTTCCAGGGTTTTTTCTGAACCATGGTGGGGAGGATGATAAACTTAGTAAACATAAACCATTGGCTAAGTTTTGTCGGGATTACAATATCTCTGATGATTACCTCAAAACCAGAAGTAAGACCCAACAACTTATCACAGATCTTCCCAATTCTGCAAGAGGAGAAGGGAATGATTACCTCATCGTCACTGGGAATTGGAAGCCCAGAGATTCAGAGGGCGTGCTCATCGACGTACAAGTCCCCCATCTTTATAGATTACCACGTTAGTATTTGCCCTCTACTTTCATATAATACTAAGGCTATATATATCTTGCCACAAAGTCTATATATATCACGCCATTAAAGCTATTTATACCACGCCACTAAGGCTACCACGCCACAAAGGCTATATATATATATATATACAAGAAACTTCTAATAAGGACCCTTTAATGAGGACAAAAGTGAGGACTTCATGCTTCTCGATCAAATTTTGACGATCCGAATCGTTAGATGTGTTTAAAATGTGTTTTTAAGCGTTTTTAACAAAAGATGTGTTTTTTTTTGGACGAATCCTCGTGATGGACCTTAAAAACACATTTTAAACACATCTAACGGTTCGGATCGTCGAAATTCAGTTCGGAAAGTGAAAAAATGGCTAGGTCCGCATTTTATATAAAATGAGGGATCCCTTATTGGAAGGGGATCCTATATATATATACATAGTCCGGATCTAGTCCGGGACTCATAGTTCCGGACCAAAATTTCATGATCCGAACCGTCCAATATGTTTAAAACGTGTTTTCAAGGGTCCCCGCGAGAAATCATCCAAAAAAAATACCGGGAAGGGCTTGATCTAAGCAATTTTTCATAAAATTGTATATGTACAGTTTTTGTGAAAAACTGCTCGGATCAAGCCCTTCCCGGTCTTTTTTTTTTAATAAATATGTTCAAAATAAATTAAGAAATTCCGATTATTTTGTGAAACTTTAAAACGAGTTCCACTCAAGTAGTTTTCCCAAACCTGTTTTTTTTTTTTGGTCAAACACCTATTATTGGTGAACAATGCTATATGTACACAACTTGTGCACCCCAAATGCACACCACCCTAATATAGCAAATGAGGAGAAATTCAATGTGGGGCTCACAAAAAAGTGGATTTCTCCTCATTAAGATGATGTGCATTTTGGGTGCACAAATAGTGTACCTATCATTTTCCATTATTGGTGGTGGTGGAGTACGTGCATAATTTTTCCTGATAAAATACTTGTACTTTGACCTATCAAGTCCCATTGATTCACGGAATAAACTAGAGAAAATTGAGATCAAAAGATGGGGTTAGTGTGGTCATTTTTTTTTTGAACTGGAGTGTGGTCATTTTGGCCGAGACAATCATGACATCTGCACAAAGGCTGTCATGCCATTCATTCACGGTAAAAACTTACTCCTTCACGCGCGTGGACTACACATTGGACAGTTCGGATTTTTCCAAAACAATTCGCAACACAAAAAAAATACCGATTTTGTTCCAATCAGGGATCCCAAAACTGTGGGGTATATATATCATGCCACTAAGGTTATAATATATTTCTTAGGCTCCAAACCAAACACAATAAGCATAATCGACAACTCAACAAAATATCAAAACGTTCCACAATTATAAAAAAGATACATCCACTTAAACCATGGAATTCAAATAAAACTTGCATAGAAGCGGAGCGAACTGACCCTCTCATGCATATGAGAAACAATCGAATATATATACATGCTCCTCCAGGCTCCAGAGATTGATATTAAACATGTTATATAAACTGATCAATTACAAAATTTCACGTGGATGGGTTAGTACGTATACGTGCATAGAATTAAAAAAAAGTACTCGACACAAAGCTATTGTTCACTTTGGTTGTCACCGCCTTGGACACCGTTTTGGGTGTTTACTCTCGCGTTGTAAATTGTAATGCTTGTATCAAACTCTTATTAATAAAATCTATCTTTTTTCACCGTTCAAAAAAAAAAAAAAAAAGTACTCGACACCAAGAAACAACAAAGTAATTCCCACCCTACTTTCTTATTCTCTATTTCCATAATAAACTCAAGGAAAGATGAAGTTAACAAATTAAATAAAATTAATTTCATGCAACCCAACTTGGAATAATAGCATAACATTAAACCGTTAATTTCTCTCAACATTGTTTTCCCAACTTGGAATAACAGCATCACATTAAACCGTTAATACCTCTCAACATTGTTTTCTCTTGATTATTTTCTTTCCCCCACTTTGAACTCTACCATTCAATAAGACGCAGAGTAATTAGATAGGTGAGATACAGGCTAACCCCTAATTAGACAAGAAAACACATCTTGCCGTTTTAGGAACCGGGGGTCCTGTATCTCAGTCGTCCATTCTTGTTTTGGACGGTCTGAATTTTAAATAAATTATTCAAACGCTAAACCAAAACCCACACCTTTTATTATGAATTTTTTTTCCCTGAATCTCCCACCAAAATTCATCCCATGGCCATACATACATACCGGCACCTTATACCTGAAATTTGAATACCAAAATAAAGTGATCGAATTTCACGTTTCCACCACTCACTCCAATGATCCGCTCAATCCCATATAAGACCTATCGCCTGCTCTGATACCAACTGTAACAACCTAGATCCTCAAACACCACGATATGAAAATAACAAAATTGATTGATTTACGCCACCAACTCTGTACAAACAAACTAACAATCACCCAATTCCTTACATACTTACACAATAGAAATTAAAGGAACAAAATGCTTACACATCTCATTTCCACAAAATATCTATCTTTGTGTGCAACCCCTCCGAAAATAATTCCCCTCAATTGCTTGTCCTTGCATGGTTTTATACAGCAGGACTGGACTTTTTTTTTTTTTGGTTTTTCCATTTCTCTTTAGTACTACTTATCATGTTTACAAAACAAAAACTGAATGTATTTCTTACACGTACACACCAGGCCTTCCACGTGGCCTGCCATCACATAATTACAATTTGGAATGGAGAGAGTAATCTATCTATCTACTATCTATCAATATCCTATAGCAATGTATTGAGCTCTCAAAAACCTTCAAACCTCAAATCTTAATTTTCTAGAGTTTTGATTTTTTTTAGTTTTTGGGGGGAGAGAGAGAGAGAGAGAGAGAGAGAGAGAGAGAGAGACGTGGGGTGTGGGGGAGGAGTGGACGTGGGAGGGGGAGCTAGGGAGGTAGGAATGGGATGAGTAAGTTATTATTATTATTATTATTATTTTACTTTTCTATCTATCTATCTATCTATATAATAAGGGAGCTCATGTTTTGAATCCCTACATAAATCCAAGGGTCCGGACTTAAAATGCCCTAAACGAATGGCTGAGATTTGTTTTAACCTAAAGACTTAAAGGATGGAATTAAGAATTGGCGCCCAAAAAACTCGGAGGATCCGCTGTCCCGAACTTGCTATCCCAACTCCCTGTCCCTTCCATCCGAACCGTCCATCCGAGCAATCAATGACTCAGATTCCATCTCACCCCAAACAAATCTGAGTCATACACATTCATCTGCAAATCTGAGTTGTTAAGTACTCAGATGGATGGCTCGGATGAACGGAACATGGAGTCGGGACAGGATTTCCGGGACAGCAGATCCGCAACCGTTTAGGAACAGCCCACCCCTACAATCTCTCCCTCACTTATCCACGACTACCCCTGGAATCTCTCCCCCGTCCATGCGCTCGCTCCCTCTCTCTCTTTCTCTCAAACACAAGGTGTACGATTACTTCTCCCCCTCTATCTCTCTCAACAAGGTGTACGATTACTTCTCCCCCTTTCTCTCGGCCCTCTATCTCTCTCAAACACAGCATTCTCCTTTCTCTCGGCAGCCGATCACAGCCACACACTGTGCAGAGACATGGAATCAAAAAGCTCTGCAACCGCAGCACTGGGGGTTCACGCAATAACTTCCAAATTTCGCACCGGTAAGTAGTATAGCATTTAGAAAATCGTCATGAATTTGTTTTACAAACACAGAATTGATACAGTTTTTGAGAAGGGCATGTGTAACTTACTTCCCTAAAATCATATGCTTACTTGCATTTTACCTGTTTGATGAAATGTGCGAGAGACGTAGAGATTTGATTATGAAAAAAACATTGGGATTGCTAATTTTGTAATTTAATTGGGCTAGAAGATAGAAGGTAAAATAGGCGTTTAGGTGTATTTCAATGTGTATTCCACACATAACAGAAACATGATAAAAAAACGAAATCTAAGTCACGGGTCACACAGTCGTGCTGAATAACAAAAACGAAATCTAAGTCATGGGTCAGTGGTTTGATGCTGATGGCTACAAAATTATTAAAGTGCGCTAATTGGATCTTTCACTGGTCGTGGTACATAGAAAGACAGTTCCTACGTACGACGGACACACAGAGTGTACACGCCTTCACGGCACAAACACGATCAACACCCAAATCTCTCAAAAGCATAGCCTTTTCTTTGTCTCCACAAGTTTCAATCACTGTATTTCCAGCTAATTTTGCAAGCTGCACTAATTTGAGCCCAGGAGGGTCAACTGACCCGTTGTCTCCGTGTGGCTCTGCCCTTGCCTTTGAGACTGATTTGAATTTTTCTTTTATGAAACTGATACTAATTTGAGCTTGAGAATGAAATTTTGAGCAGTCAAAGTTGATAAGTACAAGAGCCATCATCAAATATTAGTGGAAAGCTTTCTTTGGCTTTGGAGTATTATTTTGAACCTCAAGGGCACACTTGATTATTCATTTTTGGTCATTAGTAATCAATTGATTTTCAACCTTAATGTTATTAAAGATGTATTGATCAACTAAATGATGGAACATTGGAATGTTTCTTATGTGTACAGTTACTCATTCACAAAATTGTTATGGATGGGGAAAGATTTTTAACTACTCCGAGTTTGTGAGGTTGTTTGGTTCCATACAGAAGGAAGTTTAACATTCTTTATTTGTTTGTTCAAGTTAACGAGTCAATTAATATGCTTGGGCAATTACGTTAGCCATCACCTTATGGTGCAGTGTTAGTAGGACTAGGGTTCTGACCCTGAAATGAAAGATCTCTTGGTGTTTGTCTGCAGTGCGTCAAAGATTTTGGGTACAAGATTGATTGGTTGAGTATGTTCAGAATTGTTAAATTTCTGTGTAGTGGTCTCTCTCTCCACCCACCGCCTAACAAGGGAATTTCTTCAACAACTAACAAGGGAATTTCTTCAGAATATTCCAATCGGTAAGTTGAAATTTATTGGTTTTTTATCGGATTTTCGTGCATTAACTCCCGATATTTATTTTGAAATTTGTTTTCACAGATGTGATGTGTGTTCAACAACTCGATTTTGAAGGTTCGGCTCTCTCCACCCACCGCCTGGGTGACTTCCAACCGTGGAGTGGTGTCCAGGTCAAACTCGATTAGGTCTTTAACTGATTTGTTCGTTGTATCTCGGTTTCATACTTTCCTATGAATCTGCCATTAGTTCTACTACTGGTGTTGTTCTGTCTCTAAGAGTTGAGAAAAGATTGATTTGTTCTGTATCTCGGTTTGAACTCTCCATTTTTTGTTTGGATTTGCCTATGGATGTTTGTTGGTACGTATTGGTCCTATTGGAGATGGTCGGTTATTCTTTTGATCAGAAATCCTTCTAATTGTGAAGTGCTGTGTCAACTAATTTTGTTTTTTCCCTTTCCAGGTATGATTTGGCGATTGTATGGAGGGTCCAATAGAAATCACTTTTGATGGTATGATTTTATTTCTTACTCTCTATCTTTGTAGTGGTAGTTCTACGTTAAAAAATGATTCAATTGTGGCTGTAATGTTTGGCGATAAGTTGGTGAAAAAAGAGCAAACTGAAAGGATTGAGACTCGAATAACTTTTTAGCATGCATTAACCCCAATTGATTTTAAGGGTATGCATGCATGATGAATCTAACTATATATGGTTGTGTTCTATTATTCATCTTGAGGTACTCCTAGCTCCTATTGAAAGCAAAAATTGATCAATCTTATTTTATTTTTCCAGAACACAAAAAAAGAAAAATAACTATTTTTAAGCTCGATTGCCTATAGCTAGGTTTGAGTTCTCTCAATGTGTGGAGTCTGAGGCAATCTTATTCCATTCTCGATTGATATTTGACGATGTTATTTTAGTTTTAAGAGTCGAGCAACGAGGAGCAAGAGCTGAAGCTCTCTCCCATTGTGTTATGGGTCTTGCTCATACAGTTTTTTGAGTGCCTTTAGGCATGGGTGATAGGCTAGATGTAAAGAGTTATTAAGTTCCAATGCTATTGTTGGTATGCAGGTAAAAATGTAATTATGTTGTTGGTTTGGGAATTTTCCCTTCATAGTTGTAATATGTTCTTTTAGAGTAATAAGCTTAAATCATTGCCCGGCACTATTTGAAATTTGAACGAAATCATGGTTGGTTTTGTTTCTACCTTGGCTGCAGATTGTGAACCCAAACTACTGCTAGGAAACTGATCGACAGTAGTTCTTAGAACCACCAGACCATGAAATCCGAACAACGGAGATCAAGTAGCTCTACTTTCTCTATCTCTTTTCTTTCAAATGGCTATCCATATTGTCAACAAATCCTAAGGCCTAAAGCCTTTTTCTCTCTTCTCTATAGTACATAGACCCTTAACGTTCCATATTTGAATGAAATCATGGTTGGTTTGTTTCTACCTTGGCTGCAGATTGTGAAACCCAAACTGCTGCTCAGAAAGTGCTCGACGGTTCTTAGAACCACCGGACCATGAAATCCGAACAACGGCTATGAGGTAGCTCTATTTTCTCTATCTCTTCTCTTTCAAACGGTTATCCATATTGTTAACAAACCCTAAGGCGTAAACCCTTTTTATCTCTTTTCTATAGTACATAGACCCTTAACGTTCCATATTTTTTGGCTGAGAAAAGACAAGTATGGCCAAGTTGACTGACTTATCCAGTGCGAGTCAGTGATTGGTGTTATGGTTTGTTGTTCAGTGCCTTTAGCTCGGGGTTATACATGGGAGCTTTGAGTTTTGGTTGGTACCCTTTGAGTTGAAATGGGATTTTTACTGGCCTTACTGTTGCGACTGGTAGCCATTCGTTTTTTTCTTCTTCTTGCTGTGAGACATCGGTTTGGTATATGTCAGAGTTTAAAATCTGTGCATTACATTGCACGCTTCGGTCTTTTTCTTTTCTATGGTACTAAATTGAGTATTCTACTTTCTTTAATAAATTTTTTCTTATGATTTATGTATCTTTTAGGACCAATGGTACTGATATTCTCAAAGTCGTGTTGATGCTGCTATACTTAGAACTTGCAATTGTCATTGATATATTATAGGAATGCACTGCAGCAAGTATGCACATCTGTATAAAGCATTTTTTAATGCTCACTTTATTTTTATTTCATGACAACAGGTCCTAATGCTTAATTTGGTGTTACTAAATCCCTATTTGTCCGCCCAACTTATTCTACTGCTTATCTTTTGCCGAGATAAGGTGTGGTGTGCATATTGGGTATGTTGGGAATGCAACGGGAGAAGAGAGGTAGACATGACTCTTTGTGGAAGAGAAGGCCAAAGGATCTACCTGGGAAAAAGATATCACCTATGAAATTGGTAAGGTTCTGCTATATCAAGTAGTCACTATTTTTTTGGAGCTTATCGTGAGCTTCAATATTAGAAATCCTATTTGTTAGGCTGGGATTCTTTTGAGATTGAAGACTATTACAATTCTTATCTGGGCTCTTGGTTTTGCTATTGAGAGAAAATCTTTCAAAAAAACTTCACGTACGCACGTCTGCGTACGCGATATAAACGGACAATTAGCACGGGCAATTGTGTATTCATGTAATCTCGCATGTGCATAGCACGTGTTCAACGCTAGGTTAATGCAGCTCTAATGTTTTTAAGGTGGACACAAAATTGCGTCTTTTTGACATGTAATTGTTATTTCCTCCAAGGTTAATGCAGCTCTAATGTTTTTAAGGTGCACGCTAATTGTTCGAGTGCACGCTAATTGTTCGAGCCGCGCCTTCAGGCACGGGCATCTGCTAGTCTATCAATATCTTATAGCAATTAATGTATTGAGCTCTCAAAAACCTCCAAACCTCAAATCTTAATTTTCTAGAGCTTTCATTTTTTTTTAATATTTCAAAATTAAAAGAGAGAGGGAGAATAAAGTGGGAAAAGTGTGTGTGGAGAGAGAGAGAGAGCTTTTTATGAAAAATAACATTGTTTTTGAAACTATTTAGCAATCTACCGTTGTTTTCAAACTATTTATAAAACTACTGTTGTTTTGTACTTCTCATTTTCAACCTGAGATCTTTATCCAGTTCTCATTCCCAACCTTAGACATATAATGAAATTTCATCTGACGTGTTCCCGTCCAACGTGAATTTTTGGCCAGCGTGTCCATATATACTTCTCATTTCGAAAAGCGAAAATTATCTAAACGGTCCCTGTAGTTTCACCCGAGTCTCAATTTAGTCATTTTAGTTTCAATTGCACTCCAACAAACCCTGTAGTTTCAATTTTGGTCGAATTGAGTCCAAACGTTAACTTCTGTTAGCAGATTAGATGGAAAACCCAATTTGGGGATTTTTTGAGGGTCAAACTTGTCTTTTCACCCACCCTTCTTCTTCCCCAATTTGTAACCCTAACCCTAACCCTAAAAAAAAACCCAGAATTGCTAAATGAAACCTCTATTGCTAAATGAAACCTCTACTGCTAAATTATCAACGACACCCATTAACAAGTCATCACCTGTTACCGCCATACCCACTACCCTTGGGTCACCGTCAGTCACTCCTGGTACTGTTTGGGCACTAAATCTGCTCTGAGATACTTCCATCACCATCACAGGAGCTCCACCCACTCTCTCCGCCCTCGTCGGAGCTTCACCGCCTCTTCTCGTTGTAGTTCGATCAGCACCAACAAGTTCTGGCACCCCCTGAGTGTTGGATTTGCTCGGTGGTGCCCCTACCGCAGTCACTTGGGCACCGCCGCTCATCTCCACTACCGATTGAGCCGACCCATTGCTACTTACTGCTCCTGTCACTGCTATTTGGGCTTCGTCGGTCCCTTTCATGGCTATCTGGGCTTTGTCGCCGTCGTTTTCTGTCACTACCCGATTGGTAGTGTTGCTCGGTGGCCCAACCAGTCCGGCCGGACTATGGGTCTGAGTTTTTAACTCAGATTGGGGCTTTTCCACCCCTGTACCGCCGTCGTCTGCCTCCGTGGAGGCTGTTTGTGGCTAGGTTTGGCCGGAATCGACCATGGTTGAAGAATTTTTTGGTTTTTTTTGTGAGATTGATGAGGTCAGGAGAGAGAGGGAGGACGGGATTGAGAGGAGAAGAGAGAAACCGAGTGGGAAAAGGAAGAGGAAGAGATTTTTTTAAGGGTTAGGGTTAGGGTTACAAATTGGGGAAGAAGAAGGGTGGCTGAAAAGATGAGTTTGACCCTCAAAAAATCCCCAAATTGGGTTTTCTGTCTAATCTGCTAACGGAAGTTAACGTTTGGACTCAATTCGACCAAAATTGAAACTACAGGGTTCGTTGGAGTGCAATTGAAACTAGAGGGACTAAATCGAGACTCGGGTGAAACTACAGGGACCATTTAGATAATTTTCCCTTTCGAAAATCAGAAGTCGGTTTACTTTGTGTTTTACTAAATGCGAACGTACTTCCCGTATACTTATTGTATACCATACATACTTCTCATTTTGGTTTAATTTGTGTTTTAGAACATTTATTGTATATCTGATAAGTATTTTAAACAACCCATGTTGGACCTGAGAAGTTTAATTAACTACTTGTCCAACATACTTGTCGTATTGTCCAATATACTTCTCATATTGGACCTGAGAAGTCTTTAATGCATCTCATTTTGGACCTGAGAAGTCTTTAAAACAGAGAACTCTTTAAAGTACCTCATATTGGACCTGAGAAGTCATTTTAACTCTCATTTTTACAAACTTCAATCGTCTTATTTAGAATTTGGGGTGGTAATATCTGTGGGCGATTAACGATTTGAGTTTATTTTATAACTTAAGTAATTAATATGCAACCTTTTAATTTTTTTTTTTGAAATATGTGAAAATGTGATAACCAATCATGGTTTTCACGAAAATCGTGCTTGGCAAACACAGTTTTGACATTCGTTAATCGTAATCCGCCTAAAAAGCGTGTTTTCAAAACATGTTTTTAAAAAGGGACCTTCAAAAACAAGCTTTTAAGTGATATTCTGGCTCATTTGGGTATTTATGGTAAAAGTGTGTTTTGAAATCTTTTCAATATATACTACTACTTTTAAATGTCCGAAGATGTTTTGTACTTTTTGTTTTCTTATATGCCCCTAGCAATCAATATGAATCCCAACCCTATCTCACGGACATTGTCTGCCACTTTGTTACCCATTTAAAATAAATGTGCCCCATCCACCAATTACGTTTGTAACAAAATAAATGTCAAGTTTTTAAACAAGAAACAAAAAACGTGACCAAATATTTATTAAAAAAAACTCATTAATTATTTATTGGTTGAAAATAAACTCAATATTTATTAAAAAGACGCTCGACGTTCTTCTCTGCTTCAGATCCTCACTATTTTAGAAAAATGAATGTTGTAATGTTTTTGGTTGGAGAAGGGGAAACAATGAGAGTTAAAGTACTTCTCAGGTCCAATATGAGCAGTATATTTTGAATTAGTACACCAAAAATTTCAAATACTTCTCAGGTCCTAATTGAGATGTTCAACGACTTCTCATTTTAAACATGAGAAGTATGCAGGGCCGGCCCAGGGGTAAGTCCCGCAAGCCTCCGGGCTTGGGCAACCCTCGGTTGGGGCAACCAAAAAAATCAGATTATATATAAATATGTTAAAGTTGCCATCAATGTCATACGTATATTCCTTGGTTCCGTGGAAAGTGAGTTTCCCCCCTTATAACGCGACTCAAGTCGAGTCTTGAGTGCCCCCTTTTTCTTACTCTGGGCTTTTCAGGCCAATAGGCCATTCTTTACTCTCTCTCTCTCTCTCTCTCTCTCTCTCTCTATTTTCTATTTTTGTTATTTATGACTCCTTTTTTTTTCCCTCCCAATAAACAATCTTATGAAACCACAATACCCAATTACTTGGTTAAAAATTTTGCATTTAACAAACACAACAATAGTGTATAAGTGATTTTTTCCCTTACATTGAATTAAAAAAAAAAAACTCTAAAGGGTGGAAAATTTTAAAAAATAGCGAGTTAACACATTTATTATTATTTTCTCATAAATCATATTTATAATATGAAACAAACTTTCTTGTTTTCAAAACAAACTCCTACAATCTTCTTCTATTTATCTATGTATATAATTTTAGTTTGAATTTTTGTATTCTCTACTTTTTAATTGAAAATGAGTTCTTGGATAAGTTAGTATGATAATGCAATTGAAGAATCTGCTTAAAAAATGCGATAAGAAGTTTTTGTTAATCGGATCGTACTCATCATAAAACTCTATAACCGGGATTGCATTTTCATTGTGATTTTTTTTATGTTGTTCAAGCTAAAAAAAGTAGAACAATGTAACCCTTTTTTTTTTTTTTTTAAACTTAATCGGAAGTGGGCAATCAAGATTGAAGTCGGGCTTGGGTAACCCAAACCCTAGGGCCGGCCCTGGAAGTATGTATGGACACGTTGGATGAAATTTTACAAGACTTCTAAGTTTGAGAATGAGAAGTGGTTAAAGATTTCAAGTTTAAAATGAGAAGTACAAAACAACGGTAGTTTTTATAAATAGTTTGAAAACAACGGTAGATTGCTAAATAGTTTAAAAAAAACGTCTTTTTTATAATAAAAAAACTCGAGAGAGAGAGAGAGAGAGAGAGAGAGAGAGAGAGAGAGAGAGAGAGAGAGAGAGAGAGAGAGAGAGAGAGACGGGGTGGGGGAGGAGTGGACGTGAGAGGGGGAGTTAGGGAGGTGGAAATGGGATGAGTAAGTAATTTTATTTTTTTAAAACTTTTCTACTTGATTCTAATTGTTTTTTATTTATTTATTAGTAATATTTTTTTAAAAAATCATCGTAAGAAAATATTTGAATGTACATGTGCTTTTTTCAAATGGTTTCAGTCTTAAATAGAATATTAATTCGTTACCGTTCGATACACGGGTAGGAAAAACACACCAATGTACTTTTTTTTAGTCAACAAGCATTATGGCCATTAAAAATAGGAGGCCAGAAAAAACACAAATGTTACCTTTTTATGAAATACGTTGCACCCGTTCGATATATGAGGGTCGGAAAAAATATCAATGTGATTTTTTGGTCCCGTGCATGGAACAAGCACAACGGAAGGTAAAAAAGAGAGAGGTCCTGGAAAAAAGAAGGAAAAAAAGAGAAGAAAATCTGTGGGAAAAGGTGAGAATATTCAGAGAGAAATTTTGAAAAGAGGAAACCTCAACGGAAGGTTTTGGGAAGGAGGTTTGGGTTCCGTACTATGGAGTTGTTAGTTGAGGAAAATAGAGAGAAGGCTTAGGTTGTGTGGAGGCTAGTAAGCTCAAAGCTTCTCAAGAAAATCTTCGTGCCCGGCAATGTTAACATAGCTCGCGATAGAGAATTTAATTTCACTATCTCGGGTTATGGTTTCAATTGCCACACATTTCTTCACTTTCATTGTAATTCCAGAGCAACCAAGGTAATAAAGATTTGGTTTCCAGATTCATTTTGGAAGTTGTTATTTGTATCGCGAAACCTAGTCTGTTGTCATTGGCAGAGTCGGAGGATGTGACTAAATGCCAGGAATATGACACATTCTAGATTTCTCGATACAAATTCTTATTTGGAGTTAAATTCATATCTTGGAAACTGATCCAACATCATTGGCAGTCGGAGGATGTCACCAAATGCCAGGAATATGATTCATTCTAGTTTCCACATTGTGAATTCGACTTGCAGGCTAAAAAGAAAAAGGTTATTTATGCCTTGTTCACGATATGTAATTTGAGGGAAAAGGATGTATGTGCTTAATTCTCCGCCTTAATTTTTTTTATTCCTTCCAATGTTACTAATTCCTTGCATTTTGAAATGTAAAAACTCCCGCTTCCCCTCTCGAAATCCATTTACGTTGAATCGAGGATATTGGCACCGTCGAAATCAAGTACACTGTCGTCGATATCAAAAAATGAGAATCAATGCAAATCGATTTTGGGTTTCCTAATTTCAGAAAATTCAAGGTAAATTTATATGAATTGAGGGTCCCAGGCGCCGTTGAATTAAGTAGATCGCGCTCGGTGCCTAAAATGGAATATGCTCTCACACGACCATTTTTCGTTAACCGGTTCAATATAAATTGGCTTTGAAATCTCCAAAATATCTAGACTTGTGAATGGAGGCGAGAGTATGAACGGTGAAACCCAGTCACGCCGTTATGCCATTCGTACACTCGGATTTTCGTTCCTATGGAAACATTCTCTATCTTTGATTTTTTCCGGCTAGAGATGATTTTGGAAAGGGTTAATTTTGGAAAAGAAGTACCGAAAGGGCGATGTAGGGTGCCTAACACCTTCCCTAACAGTAAATCTCCGAACCCGTTCTATGTTTTTGCAGACCAAAATGGCAAAATCGCCGAAACTTTTCCTAAGGATGTTTTCCCATAAAAAGATCTTGGGGGACTTAACACACCCAAACTCATTGTTAAGTGGCGACTCTAGTTTTTAAAAGCAAGTCACAGCTGTCAAAATTAATTGAAATAATCGTCGCATTTTTGTCAAGTATTCTCTCCTACCGTTTTCCCGAAATTAGGGAAACGCTCGCAGCGGAAAATTCTGGGCGCAATTGTATATACTATTTCTTATTTTACTTCCGACAAAGCATGGTTGATTGGAGTAGGGTTATTCTGGGGTACGGGGTTCTTGTAGTGAGGGGTTCACTACAGGGTTGTAGCGAGTCCATCCGACCATTCGTTTCGATAATGAACGTTCGGATTTTAATCCAAATAATGAAAGGCTCGAATCATTTAGAGTTTGGATTAAATCCGAACCGTCGGTGCTAAGATGAACGGTCAAATGGGGCTCGCTACAGGGCCCCCGCTTCCGTTATTCTGGCACTAGATAACAAAACTCAATAGGGCCTATTGTAAACGTTAAGAAAATTTGCAATTGGTTTTATTTCATTTCTTTTTCAACCCGTCATTCATCAGGGTGCCAAAAGTTGTTGACATTGTCTTTAATAATTTAGCCGAGATGTAAATTCATCAACCCGTAAATTCCCGTGCAAGCCCTAAGTCGCCTGGACTTCCGAAAATGGTTTGTTTATCAGCTCTTGATTTGGTCATCTTACATTGGAAAGAATAAAGTAAACAAGTTCAGACTGTCTAAAACAAAATCCGAGGGTATGAACTTAGGCCCATGGTCACCAAAATCTCATCATCCTCACCATGCACACACACGATCTAACGATGATGGCGAACATGAAGAATCCCGAAATCACGACGTGATAAAACAGAAACTCCAACTGATTGACATTTACACAAATAACGAATATGCTATAATGTTACCCTCCTGTTTCTCTGTTTTTGGAAAAAACTCAATGGCGCCGGCGGTTGGTGGGCGGGCGTGCCAGGACTTGTCGACGTCCAACGTGGAAAAGAGTTGCGCGCCTTTTCTAACTTCTAATCGTAGCGGGTGCGTGTGACCCAAAGGGCGAGGCCACAATGTGGTTCGTGGTTTGCCTACGAGCGACGACTTAAAATTTTCCAACCGTGTGAGAAGAAGAAAATAACCGTAGTGAACAAGAAGAAAAGAAGAACTTTATTATATCGGAATAATAAAGTTGAAAAGAAACAAACTTTATTAACGGTTTAACAAAGTTTGGGTACAAGGAAGTAGAAAACAAGATCTAGGGGGTCTAGAATCTTGTGGAAAAAGATAAAACTCAACGGAGTTGAACGGGTACTTTGCGGGAAAGTAAAAACATAGTGCGGCGAGAGCCGAATTTTTGGGTAACTGTGAGGTTAATGGTTGAGTAACCCTTTTTTAGTCTTGAGTTCTCATATTTTAGACTCTTGGTGCTAACTTCCCTTCTGCCGAGATGCTGCCAAGTGTCAAAACTCTTTTCCCGCCTTTGTTGATGGCTGCCAAGTGTCCCTAGCCACCAATTTTCCCTCCATTTGCAGCAGTTATTAGCGGTTAATTCTTCATTTTGGAGCCAAATCTTATCTACGGCAATTACCCACTTCCTCTCTTCATGGGATATGGGGTAGTGGGGTAATGGCATTCAACAACACCACGCCAAGTGTCCCTAACCACCTCCATTTTTAAAGGGAATTACCTGCAAACATGGACTAAATCCACGTGCCCCCAAATACATGCAAATGCTAGACAAATCTTTGAAAGAAAAATTATCTACTGCATGCATTTCACTTGAGCTACAACCGAATAATATGGATAATAGGCCAAGTTTCATTAAAAATTAATTGGGCCAAGACTTAACAAAATAAAATTAACGCTGTAACGCCCCCAAAATTTGGGCACGTTAAATAAAATTACAGACCAAAATAAAGTTTAATCCCAAACTTTAATACAAATAATAATGTCTGCCAACACTATATAAATAATAACCGGGGTGGTTCTAGGTCTTCGTCTATCCCTGCGCCGGGTCATTCCCCACTCCGGCAGCACCTCCTGTTCCATAGGTCTGGGCTCCACAGTACTATTCCTGTCCATTTAGATAGTCTGACATAATACGTCCGAGTCGCACAGGCAACATCATGGTATTATGCCAGGCTTACACGAAATGCAACACCGTGAGCAAAGCCCAGTAGTTCACTACGCTACACGTCTAAGTAGCAATTCTAGAACAATAAGCTCATAAACAGCATAAACAACTTATGAACAGTAAATCATGCAATAAATCATGCGTGTCAATGCGGATCAGAGTAAACATGCGCAGATAACAACATCTCGTAACAGTGTCTCGAACGGTGTCACGTGTCAATTCGTCAAAACAATTTCTCGTTCGGTTTCTCAAACTTAACTCATTATAAATCCGTTTTCTCAAAAATCAACCATTTTCTCATAATCAATCATAAATCTCAAATCGGTGCCTCTCGCGGCAATTTAATCAAATTTCAACATCTGCCAAAGCTCCCATCACTCCGAAAGTTATTGGTCCGTTTACGCCTCCTTTCAGCTGACGGTTACCAATCTTTCCGCTCGAGGTTTCGGTTATCGTGCATCACCGAACTTAACAGCTTGTTTGCACGGTCCGACCAACCCCGCGACTCACACGACACAGTCCCGGCCGTCTTGCATCACCGAACTTAACAGCCTGTTTGCAAGTCCGTTCACCGTGTGTTGTACAAGCTTAGCCCAACGTCCTAGTTCTCTCCGCGAACTGGAGGTGGCGCTTTCGCTGCACTACCGCAATCAATACCATTCCTCCAAATTCTCTCCGCGAATTTGAGGTGGCAACCAAACAACAAATCACATCTCATTTCATTTCATTTCCCGAAAATCTCATTTCACTTCACAAAAATTTCATTTCTCAATTCAAAACTCATTTCATTCTCATCTCTATTTTCTCATTAACCGATATTCAATTTCGCGTCTGGTGACAAAACGTATTGCGTACGTGCTCGGTGTCACATGCTCAAAATAATGCTCATGCAATAATCCATGATTTTCTCCAAAAATCATATTCTTCCAAACATACATTTCTCACATAAAATCATGTAATGAAATATTTCATCTCTCTAAAATAAATTGTTTCCTCTAGAAACTTTCCCACATAAAATCATACACCTCAATATACCAACTTTCCCAAAAATACTATTTTCCAAATCACCCAAATAAAATTATATTTCTCATCCAAAAATCCCACTTCTTTCTTGTCCTCTTTCAAAACCATTTTATTTCTCTCAAAGAAATAAAACAAACAACTTGCTCTTTCTAAAAAAAAATCAAACACAACTCTTTTTCTAGAAAATCCCTTGTCATAAATTAACTTTACTAATTTATGAACTCTCTAAAAACATTTAATCTTTTCTAAAAATATACTCTTTATATTTCTAGAAAAACTCTCTCTTTTAATAAACTCCAAATAAAACATATTTTCCTCTATCTAGGAAAATCATAATTTTCTTTCTAGAAAAACCAACCAAGTAAACTCACAATTATTTTGGTAAAATCTTTCTAGATATCAACCAAGGAAAACCTCTCTTCATATTTTCTAAATACAACTCCATACTTTCTTATCAAAAATAATCAATAACAACTCTTTCAAACTAAAACAATTTCATAAATAAGATACTCCACTTATTTAAGAACGATACTTTAAACAATCAATTAGTGAGCTAATCAACCAAGATTAACTAATTTTCCCGAGAAATAATCATACAAGAACTTGTCTAAGAAAATACATCTTCTAATTAACTTCTAATCACCTTTAATTTCACTAATCCACTTCTAATTTCATGAAGAACTAAATTAATTAGAACCTCATAAACATTCTTGTTCATCTTTGCACAAGAAAAACCACTTTCCAAATTACTAAGAAAACATGCTTAGTAATAAACACATGCATAAATTAACTTAATCAACTCTAAAATCATGCTTAGAAAAGTAGTAAGAACAACTTATTATAGCTAGAATTTACTAATTAGATGAGTAGTTTAGTAAACTACCTTAGTTTCCGGGTGTAAACCGGAAGCCGAAAAGCTTATCCTTGGTGAAGAAAACTCTTAAACCAACTAGATTACACACTAATTAGCCAAGTAAGTGGCTAATTAGAACTAATTTAGGGTGGCTAGAAAGGTGGTAGAATAATTAGTTTGTAGGGAATCTAGGAGACAAACTAATAAGGAAAGACAAAGGTGGGCCAAATGAACCAAGTATGGGCTATTTATAGGCAAGAGTGACCTCTCTCTCCCTCTTGGAAATTTCGGTGGTGCCCTCCCTCTCTCTACCGAAAATTTAAGGTGTGGGGGAGGTGAATGGGCATTAAACTTGCACATGGGAGGTACAAAGGTAGCTAGTCTAGGTGTAGATAGGTATCTAGGTACTTTAGGCTAGATTCTTGCTAGGATGAACCAAAATAGGGTAAATACAATGTAGCCACGGTGGGGGAAAAATAACGCGTTCCGCTGTGTAGGTTTTCGCGTGGTCACCTTTGTTACGGGGTGTTTTTAGGAACCAAAATCACCCAATATGCATGTGAATGCATTAATAGGCTAAGGGTAGCCCTAAATAGCTACTACTAGGTTGGAATATTCCCTCCTTAATTTAAGGAAGTTTGTCCCCTAGATACTTGGGAGCCAAGGCCTAGCTAGGGTAGGCTAGGTTGTGTAGTTTGTGTTCAAATGCATGTATTGTGTGGGTATGAGTAGGTTACTCTAAAAATAGCAAGGCTTTTTCTAACTAGTTTTGGGTACAAAACCTAGGCTTAGGAAACTTCCCTCAATTGCCCATTACTTGTGCAAGTGAACTTGCATTAAAATCATGCATGTGCAAGTGTACTAATTCATGCACACACCCCACTCTCTCTCTCTCTCTCTCTCTCTCTACCGAGCTCTCTCTCTCTCTCTCGGCATCTCTCTCTCTCTCTCTCCGAGGCTCTCTCTCTCTCTAACTTGGTCAATATACCAAGTTCCAATGTGTGGAAGAAAGACTAGACAATGACGCACTTTGGTAGATGGAGTGAAGTAATGGTGTTAGCTGGGTGGGTTTCGGGTATTAAGCTCGGCCCCCGGGTGCTACGGTAGTGTAACGGATGTGTTACTCGGTCTCGTACTTGCGTAGACATGGCTAGAATTTCCTTTAATCGACTTAAAAGAATAAAATAATATTTTAATAGGAAAATAATCCAATAAACCGAAAATTAAAAATAAATAATTAAATTATTAAACGAAATTTTTATTTACGAAAAACCGGGTCGTTACAAATGCGGCCCATTAATTTTACTAGTGAAATTTGTCCAATTCGGTCCAAAGATAATACTATTTGGCCCTTCAGGAAAAAATGCCAAATTTGGGTGTAAACACTTATGGTATATATCCCATAATATGTTATACATTCTCATGGTTTATGATATGTCTTCTAATGGTTTATGTTATGATTGGGGACATAGAAAAAAAGTGAGTCATAACATAGTCATAACATGTTATGCCATTTTGAAAAATGTTATACCTTCTAATGGTTTATGTTACGCCATGTAACATGTTACGCCTTCTAATGATTTTTTGTTATGCCTTTTAATGATTTTTGTAATGCCTTTGTTATACCTTTTAATAGTTTTTTTTGGGTAACATTGTGGCATCTTCCCACAAACAAATATAACCAACTGAATTTAGGTAAAACCAAGGCCTAAACAAAAAGAGGCCCTACTGAACGCATGCAGTATTACTAGAAATGTTTGATTCAGTAGGTTTGAGGGGAAAATCTGGCAAAGAAATGTTTCGTTACACAAAGAACATGGAACTGGTGTCAACCTTGTACTATTATTTGTGGATCTAAACATGACTGGTCTTTTCTGCTTCAATGATCTGCAGGTTTCACAAAAATCGTGGTGTGGGAACCTTATCACGAATATTTAGTTTTGTTACTTGATTTCCCAATGAGGTGACAAGTTGCAAATATTCCCTTACATTCTCGTCGCAAGCCATTAAAATCCAGTCCCCGTCCTCATCCTTATACTCAACATTGAAACTACCAAGCTCGAGCTCCAGTATCTTTGACACTTTTTCCTTCAGTTCATTAATTCCCGATGTGAGAGGGAGTTGAAATTTTATTGTTGTATCCCCATATATTGCCTTTAGCTTCGTGGACCTCGTATCATGCCTTTCTGGGAGAAGAGGCATCATGAGGGGTATTGTAGGAATTGTGTAGGGAACAGTAGATATGGATTGGCTTGGAGCTGGATAAGAACCCGTATAGACTGTCCAGTTAATAGATCCGGAAACATCTCCCTCGAGAAAAGGCTCTTCCTGTGAAGCTATTAAATTTCTCCAATCATTTGAACTTCCCATTGTGTGGGGAATTGTAGGCATGGATTGGCTCGGAGCTGGATTAGAACGTGAAGCCACTGCCCAGTCCATAAATCTAGAGAAATCTCTCTCCAGAAAAGGTTCTCCCTGCGAAGCTGACAAATTTCTCAAAACATCTGAACTTTCCATTCTCTGGGGAATTGTATCTATGGGTTGGCTCGGAGCTGGATCATAACATGAAGCAACTGCCCAGTAAATAGATCCAGAGACGTGTCCCTCAAAAAAAGGTTCTTCTTGTGAAGCTAACAAATTTTTCCTATCATCTAAACTTCCCATTGTGTGGGGAATGGTAGTCATGGGTTGGCTCAGAGCTAGATCATAACATGAAGCAACTCCCCATTTAAAAGATCCAAGGACATGTCCCTCCGGAAAAGGCTCTTCTTGTGAAGCTAACAAATTTATCCAATCATCTAAATTTCCCGTTGTTTGGGGAATGGTCGGCATGGGTTGGCTCGGAGCTGGATCATTTCCCATCTCAATCTGCACATTAGTTGACAGCGTCTCGCATGTTGGTGATGGATTCTTTCTCACAAGGAAGAGAAATTGACACCTTTATCTTCTTTTGTTTAAAATCCTCACCTTTGTTAGGGAAAGATTAAAGATGGTGACAAAACAAAAAGAAAGGAGGTTATATGACTTGTACTCCTATGTAAATCTTAAAAATCGTAACCTTTTGTCAAGAACATGGTGATCATTACTCATCGTTTGGATAGATTCAAAAGTTGGATTATTCGGGTATTATCAGTTCTCCATTTCTCTCTTCTTAACTATTCAAACACGTGACTAGTGAGGGAGGAATTACCTTTTTTTCTTATTATATTTGGCCACCGCTTGATCCCATGCTACCTACAAATGCGTTTAAGCGTGGATACGCTAACTGCATGGGCAAGAATCAATACAAAACATACGGATTTTTATATTGATTGCACAAGAGAATAATTGAGTTCTACTTGCAGAGTTATTAAGGTTGAAAACAAGTGAAACATGACAAGGAATAAATTACCGCCAAGGCTCTCCGCAGCATCTTTACGTTTCCTGCCATAATGTTGTCGAAGATCATTTAACGTAATACTCGTATTTATATCTTCACGGTCTTCTTGTTCTCTTGCTCTCTTCTTCTTCGAATGAGATGTAGTAGGGCCGCTTTGATCTTGTCCGACACGATGTGCTCTGTTGTTTGTAGCAACAAATTCACTTGATGATAAGGCTGTAGGCCCCACAATCTCTCCCCCTCCAGGTAAGGCAAAAGGCCAAGGTGAAAATCTACCAAGCCAGGATACATGGATACGTTGAAGCCGTGAAACAAGTTTCCCATCCGCAGATAGACTCATAAATTCAACCGGTCTTTCGTCTCCTAAAGAATACCCCTTCCTTGTTGCCCAGTTCTGAGTCAAGTAAATGTAATTAGTAAATATGGGTTTTTCTTATGTGCACTTCTTTCTTCACCTAGTTTACAAATTTAGATATGTTCACTCTTTTATTTTAGTAATTTTGACTTCTATTGATTATATTCCTTTCTTCTCCCAGTTTACGAAAACTATGTCTTCTCCCCTTTTCACATACACGCAAACAACAAAAACGATGTTGTTCTAATAAGTAATTAGCCTCATAAACGTGTTAAACTCAGTTATCAAACAAAATATATTACTACCTCGTTTTGTTATGCAATTTGGAAAACAATGCTATCTAAAGGCAATAAATTCCAATGACTGAGAATATGATTCACTATTCAATAACCAGAAGTGACAACAGGATTTGAAAAATATAAGTGACGCATGGACCCCTTATGCCCTGTAATTTCACAAAAATGTAGGGAGAAAATAATCTACTCTTTTCATAATTATGACGACATATATAAATCACATTGACTTGATGGAAATGAGAATACAAGTGAGTTACTTGTTGGAATGGCCACCGATGGATCCCATGTTGCCTACGGATTTTCTTCACTCTGGATACATGATGGATCACGAGCTGTCTATAGATGTGCTTCACTGCATGAGCACCAACACATAAGGTAGGAAACTACAATTTTGTACTGCTTCGTCTTCCACAAAGAGAACAATGCAGTATGTCCTTGGCCAGACGGGTTACATGGTTCATAAACAAGAGCCAGACTTAGCTAAATATAGAAGCTTACCACCAAGGCTCTTCACGGGATCTCCCCATTTACTGACGATATGCTGGTGATACTTTAAACTAAGTACACGCATAATTCTGCAGTTCCTCTTTAATGTCTTTCTCACAAATTTCTTCTTTGAAAGAGATAGCTTGTATCCTCCATCTAGTAAGCCGACAACAGACTGCAGTATTTTGATAGTTGAAGTCATTGCTCAATATACTCATCCTTATATAGAATGACAACCTGAACTTATCTTTCCTCTCCGAAAGAAAACTTAATGATTACAACCTACAAAACAAATTGACTTGATAGAAATGAAAATACAAGTGAGTTACTTGTTTAAATGGCCACCGACAGGACACATGTTGCCTACGGATGCACTTTGCCGTGGATTTACGATTGATTACAAGCTGCCAACAGATGCGCTTCGCTGCATGAGCATCACCGATACGTAAGAAACTACAATTTTGTTCTGCTTCCATAAAGAGAACTTCCAGTTTGTCCTTCACAAGATGTATTAGATGGCTCATAAACAAGAGCAAGACCTAGTTAACTGTAGAAGCTTACCACCAAGGAAATTTGCATCATCTTCCCATCTCCTGCCAACATGCTGTTGGTGATCCTCTAAACTAAGTACACTCATAGTTCTGCACTCTCTCTTTAATGTCTTTCTCACAATTTTCTTCTCTGAAAGAGACGTGATATGTCCTCCATCTGGTAAGCCAATAGCAGACTGCAGCATTTGGATAGTCCAAGCCATTGATCAATTTACTCATCTGTAAATGACAACTAAAACTAATCTACATTTCAAACTGTGTCTCAAGTGTTTTATCCAACCGAAGGTTATATATTCTTTCAAACTTATCAAAACAACAAAATGTTAGGGTCTAATCAGTATTTACCTTGCCTATCACACAAACTTGGATCTATAGTTTGAACTCATTTTGTCATACCCTTGAAGACAATATTCAAAACAAATGAATTGGAATCTGGGTTCGAACACTGTACTTGAACCAAGGGTAAATTCACGAATATGGATCATATTTTTCTTTACCACCTTGCTAGAATTAATATATTGTTATCTACATCTACATGCATGTAGATCAGGGCGAGGACTAACCTGAGCAGCCAATTCTCCTGAGCAGTCACTTAGCTGACTTCGTGGAAGATCTTGTGATTTCTTTAGTCGTACACAATGCTTGTGTGTTAGTGTTCTCTGCCAGGCTAAGTTCCTAATACTGTTAGACTGTTACCCAAAAGGAAGACTTTCTTGTACTTCGAATGACTTCCATGCAAGAGAATCTGGTGTGCGAAACCGTAGCTCATTAAATTTGCACAAACTTGGGTAGAAAGTAAACCACCATTGGTATAAATGATACAAACCATAATTTTGGTAGCTAGAGCAAGCAAAAGTTTAGCAGAAAAGGATAGCAGGCTTAGAACCAACGTTACCAAGTGAGATGGACTATTAGTTAGAACCCAATTATTTGGTTTGAATAAAAGGTAAATGTACAGCTCGAACTAAACGTAAGCAGATAACATGCCACAGATGAATATTTTCATTCAAATTTTACGGTTTGAACACAAGAATCCAAAGACATGAATAATGAAGCTTCTCCTCTGCAGAAAACCTAGTATGGTTGAAAATTAAAAAGAGATTAAGATTGCAACTTGCAAGCAACATTATTTCAACAATAGAAACTTACCACAATGACCCTTCGCTGCAACTTTATGCCTAGCACCAAAGTGTCGTCGTAGATTCTTCAAGGAATTAATCTCGCTTTAATGCCTCTCTCATACTTCCTTTCTCTGAATTAGACACAGTGGGGCCACTCTCATCTGCCTCGGCACATTGGGACATAGATAGGCTGTTAACTTCAAATGATCTTTCGTCTTCCGCACAATACCCCTTCCTGGTTGCCCATTTCTGCGTCCAATAAAGGTAATCCATAAATTTGGACTTTTATGGATGCGCTGCTTTCATCTCTGACTATTAAAAAATATGTCTAATAATTTTTCCAAAAGGGTCAACTAATAGAATGTTGATGTCCAGCCTGATAAATGTCATGAACACGATTATCAAAAAAGATATATGACTAAACTGGACTGTTATCGTAGTGACAAGAATCACATTCATTCTTTGTCCTGAAAAATGAGCCTAGAAATAGCATAATTATTTGAAAGCAATGCTATTCAGAGGAGCTATATCCCTATGGCTTAGAATATGATGCTAAATGTCCGAAACTGCAGGAAATAACTAAGGAAAACCGCATAAAGAATAGCATCCCCGAACTTCAGACTTTAGTAAAGGTCAAATATTATGGGCAAAAAGTAATGTAGAATCCAAGAATATGGATGATATTGGTAGTGTTTGAAGACAAAGATGCATCAAAGTACAACCATAATAAGAAGTTATAATAGATGGTCCTTTCTACAATGAAACCAATGAATATAGTTGCAAACTTCTACATTCAATCTGAGGGAAAGTTGGTCATGTGTATGCTAGTTAACACAAGGAGATGTTCATTAAAGGCGTAGAAGTTTTGCAAAAGGAAGTTTCTCCATCATTTGATTTCCTAACTTAATAACTTGAAGTGATGAGGAATTGAAATTCTAAGTGAATTATTAACCAACTGTGCGTAATTTTGTAATCCTTAAAATGTTTAGGGACAAACTACTACACTTGTCATAATGGCTAATTGTGGACACCCCAATTTTGGATACCCGTGCATGCCCGATGACGAATGAAACGTTTAAACCACCATGGAACTTGGCCAGGAAAATTGGAAACTCAGCCTTACAAGCCGTGCGGCTCCTGTTATAGGCCGTACGGTTCTTCCTTCTTCAGACAAGCCGTGCGGCTTGCCTATATAAGCCGTGCGGCTTCCTCATACAAGCCGTGCGGCTAGTGTTGTTATCTCTGAAAAATTCCTGACAGGCCAGCTCAAGGAATATCATCATCCCGCCACCGCCGAATATCATGATGTTTATTCCCTCATTTTCGGTTATAAATGGAGGCTTCCTCCTCACAGCAAGAAAAAGACCAAGAAAAACCATCCCGAGAGAATTTCTGCTTGATTTTCCGGCCAAATTTCCGTCCGAAACCGCCAACAAACTCCCTCAAAACTTCACCTTCTATTCCACCTCAATTCCTCCATACCATTCCCGTTCGTACTAAACCTCGATCACATAAGTCCGAATCCGAAGAATCCGAAGTTTTTCAATCTCCGTTTCGAGTTCCCGAAAGGTATAAACTGTTTTCGAGCTTCGATTTTTAAATCGCAGCTCCGCGAGGGCATCCCCGATTTGATAACGGTTTCAACAACCGTATATTGACTCGGTAAATTATTTTCAGAACAAAAACCGGCTTTTCGAGCCGTATCGACGTATCGAAGTTTTCTCGATAAAACGCACGGTACGATCCGTCCCGGAAATAAATTTTACTTCAACAACTTGTTTACAAACAAAAACAATCTATTTGGAGTTGATTTGAAGAAGAAAACCAGGTTTTAAACGGATTCTGGGCTCACTGCCCCCAAAACAAAATTTTTGCAAAATAACTTGCGCACAAGCCGCGCGGCTTGTGGCACAGGCCGCACGGCTCCTGTGTAGGAGCCGCGCGGCTCCCATTTAAATCAAAATTTTCTCTCTGTTTCTCCTCTGTTTGTACTCTGTTTCACCGATTTCTCTGTAACTTTTTCTCATTTATTACACCTCTCACCCTCTATTTTCTTGTTATTATGATTTAGTTCTCTTTGTTTAAATTTTATTTCCGTTATTGTTTCATTGTTATATTCGTATATTTGTTTAAAAGGTTTCTATAACAAAATATTTTCTACAAAAATCCCACAAATCATTTAGTAAAGACCGAGAATTTCTCGGGCGAGCGGGGTGCTTTTTTAATAAAACCTTCCCCGCGCGTAACCTGGCTTCCGAATCCAAAAGAATCTTTTCGTGAACCAAATCCCTTTCCAAAACGGCATGAGAGTCAACAATCATTTTTTTTAAAACGGTTTCTCGGGTACCAAACATTTTCTAAATATTAAACCCCGGGTGGCGACTCATTTGTTTTGTTTTCAGCGTGGATCTCACCGTCCACAAAATGGCGACTCTGCTGGGGAATTTTAAATTAATTCTTATTTTGGTATTTTACACATGTAAAACTACCCCCGAAAGCTTGACAAAAAGAACACGCCCCGCGTAATCGAGAAAGGAATGGTGCAATAACAGGGCTACGCCCGACCAATCCGGACTGGAGCTTTCCCGGTAGTTTGCCTGTGCGAAATTTCACAATAAAAATTAATTTATCTGTGAGCCAAACTTGAAAAATAATTGTGGGATTTTTTTTTTTTTTTGAAAATATTTTGTTATCGAAATTTTTGCATTGCATGTGCATCGATGTTGGATAAACCCCGCTGTTGCGTCTTGGTTACCCTACCCGGCTTGCCGGTGTTAGGACATCCCAAGACTCTCGGCAACCCCGGACGATGATGAGTCAGCCTGCCGTTCGACCTTTGCCATGCAGTACACTTGGCACTGGGAGGCAAATATTGACTCTAGTCTAGGGAACCCCCTTTCAACCAAAACCCGGCCTTTTGCATGTAGTAAACCATAGTACCTTCCAACCTAGGACAGAGATCCACAGAATAAGACTACCTGTTATATCCTGTTTACCTGCTATCTTGCTTATCTGTCATCCTGTTTAACTGTTACCTTGTTTATCTTTTCTACGTACGTTTTGTTTATTTGTTAACTGTTCACTCGTTCTGTATATATCACTCATCAACACATTGTCTCTATCTTACATGCATGCACATAGGAACTTTGCCGTAGGTTATTGCATCACATCCGCATTCATAAGGATTGTCCCGACAACCACGCGTTGTGTCGAATATACGATAATTCCCTTTTAAAAAAAAAGAGTCAAAAACAGAAAATCAAAAAAAAAATGCTACAACTGGCTCTGTTTCCCAAAATGAAATTCAGATTTCCTTTGTGGTAGAGTCATCATGTCTGGATCACCATACAAGTGGTTCAAGTCTACCCTCACCACCCATCAAGGGGCACCCGTGTGGATAATTGAGGAGGTTTTGCCCGAGCAACCTCCATATAAGCCGGAAGAGCCTCAGCCAGGAAAGCTCAACGTAGAAGACCATATGGGGGAAGAACTCAATCAGAAACTCAGTTTGTTGGCTGAAGCCAACTTACCAGGAGTATCCCTCCAGTGGGATGATCATGAAGGATGGAAATTCTGTTTCCCAGAAGGACCAGAGCCAATGCCAGAAAAGATCACCTTAATGATGGAACAAGACAACGAGGCACTCGCAGCCATGCCACCCGTGAAATACTTTGATGCCAACGGCCAGCCTGTCTACTACTTCGAAGACCCAATCACAGGCCACAAGTATTGGGACGAGTGCGAATGTAATGTTTGCTTCGCAGATTGCCTTCTCAATAATGACGGCATGACCCCACAGCAGCTCAAGGATCAATGCGAGAAGGAAGATCCTAAGGGAAAAGGAAAAGCCAATGAAACAGGATCCTCTACAGGGTCGGCATCCCCAAATCACCCCTCCTCTTGAAAGCAAGCTTTCAGAAGTGATTGCGTAAAGAACAAATCCAGCCAGCAGGGCTTCTTTTGAAGAATCAGGTTAACATAGGATTCTTGTCTATTATCGAGTCTGTTGCAATTTAGTTACCGAGTCTGTTACTGTTTAATTATCGAGTCTGTTGCCAGATGTGAATCAACTCAATCCAGCCAGCAGGGCTTCTTTTGAAGAATCAAGCCAGCTTGTGATTCTTATCGCCTTTTGATTATCAAGTTTGTCGCTAGCGAGTCTGTTGCCGTTTAATTATCGAGTCTGTGCTCAAATTTGTCGCGTCAGTTTGTAAAAATTCCTTAATGAAAAGATCTTTTGGGAAAAAGAGCCAAAACTTGTAGTCCTGAACTACGTCACGGCCTGATTCCCCTCCATGGGGATACATAGGCAACCTCCGGTCCGGCCGTTGTTTCATAAATCATGGGAATTTGAACATATCCTACATAATCAAGCGAGAAATGGGGCAATCCTTTCATGCATCATGCACATGCACAGGTTCTTTGTCACATACATTACACACTGCATCCCTGAGTTTAATTTGTGCATATTCATCAGTACTAACCATTGGCAAGAAGAAGAAAAACCTCATACCGGGTTGGACTCGAATTCCCGAACAGCGATTAGTTCGAACTGAGTCAAGAACAGAACAGTCAACCGAGGGTTTAGCCATGGCAGAAGAAACAGATGAAATTCAGCTGCTTAAGGATGCTCTAGAGGAACAGAAAACCAACAACGCCAAGCAAATGGCCCAGATGATGCTCATGATCCAGAAACTAACTTCTCAACTCCCACCGTCAGCAGGAGCCTCAGGTAGTCAGAACATGGAATCAGTATTGGCTAAGCTCTCTAAGCTTGAGGAGTCTGTTCAGAAACAGGAGAAAATAGCAGCTACAGGAATCGATATGGAAAAGTTGTGCCTTTTCCCTGATGCAAAGCTCCCCGACAAGTTTAAACCAATGGACTGGGACAAGTTTGATGGCAGTGGTGACCCGAAAGCTCATCTGCAAACATACGTAGGTACTCTATCCATGTATGACGTTGGGAAGGATGCAATGGGCCAGATGTTCCAGCAAACTCTGACCGGGCCTGCACTCCGCTGGTTTCTAAATTTGGATATCTCCAAGAAGAGGACATGGGAAGATATTGGGGCAGCATTTGTCGCCCAATACAATTACAACATTCAACTTGAGATGACTATCCGAGAACTGGAGTCAACCAAGATAGGAAAGAATGAGTCCTTCGCTGACTTTGTTAAGAGATGGAGGGGAAAAGCCTCTCAGATGATGGAACGGCCATCAGAAAAGGAACAAATGAGGATCATCACAAGGAATCTGGAACCAGACTTCGCCAAGCACTTGGTAGTCTTTCAGACCACTGCTGACTTCAAGACTTTCTATGAAGCCGGTCTGGCAGTCGAAGATGCCCTCTGAAGCGGTATATTTGAGAAAGGTGAATCTGTCCCTAAACAAAGACGAGTTTACTCTGGCAACAACAACACCTTGTTCGGACCCAACAGCTACAATCAAAACCAAGTCAGCTCCTCCAATCCCAGGCCAGTCAAAACCGAACCTGTTAACCAGATCGTGACCCAGCCACGATTCCAACAAACAGCTCCTCCACCAAGAAGAGAATTTCACCCGCTCCCATTCCCCCTTGTCACAGTATACAAGAAATTACTAGACTAGAACCTCATCCAACCACTTGAACCTCGAGAGCCACCCAAAGAGCTTCCTCCTAATCACAATCCAAACACCTACTGTGCTTACCACCAAATGCCCGGCCATCATACCAACAACTGCATCCGTCTCAAACATAAGGTCCAAGATCTTGTAGACAATGGAACCCTTCCTCTCCCCGATCAAAACCCCAATACCATTTCCAATCCTCTACCAAACCACAAGCAAAGCACCCAAACCGGCCAAATATCCTTCATCTCCACTACAAAAGACCTTACCTCCACTAAAATTGATCCCAGCCTCTATATCATCACAGCCACAAAACCAAAACTGTTGTCACCCCGCCAGAAAACCTTGGGGATGCTAGTCCAACACAAAGTCCAAGATGGAGTGACATTGTAGAAGAAGAGGAATGGTCCATGAACGATCAAGATTGGGAAGAATCCCGACAAGCATTGTTTGGTTCTTTGCTAATCTTTGGGGACCCAAGCCAATTCGTCATCCCCGAATTCCTGGAAAACCCACTATTCATACACCAGAAAATTCCCATGGAGAAATGTTAATTCCAAACGGACATCCAGTAGACAGCATCTCACCACTCGCACACTTCAAGGAAGGAGACCATTCCATCATAGAAACCACCTTCGGAAACCAAGATTGGTTCCCTCAAGCATATATCAGTGACGGGTCTTTACCTCAGCCATTGGCGCCAGTCCCACCCTCATCCAATGTGTCGGTACTGGTCAACGACCCTGTGACTACCATTTGGGATGAAGAAGCAGTTGTCGACATCCGAGTAAGCAACGATGAAGTATGGACCGTCAACAAGGCCATGGTTGACCCCTCCTTTTGGCAAGACCCTAAAGGAAACAGCCTCGAGACAAAAATGGAAGCAGTAGGAATTGGGGAGCAAAGGACCAGAAACGATCTGATGAATTTCTGGGCTGAGGATCAAGAAGCAATGCAGAAAAGGGAAGCTATCAGGGCTGGTAAACGAAAGGTCAATGAAGAATACATGAACTTCTGGGGGGAAAATCAAGAGTTATGGGAAGAAACCGTCAACAGAATAACCAGAAGTGGTCGAATCTACCAGCCAGCCCATTTACAAGGGAGGAACCCTTCCAACCATGCTGCAACGGAAGATTTCGTTTGGGATGATCCTATCCTCGAAGAAACAGTCACCAGCCATCCAGAAGGTATCATCCAACAAAATCCAGCTGCTAGGCCACTCCCGAAGAATCCCCTGGTAACAAGTGACCCAATTCAGAAACAGCTCGAGAGAACTCCCGCCTCAGTGTCTATTTGGGGGTTACTTTCTTCATCTCGAGAGCACCGTCAAAAGTTAATCAAAGTTCTGTCAAAAATGGAGGTGCCACCAGATACTCCTCCCGAAATGATGGTAGCTTTGCTTACGCCAACTCACGCGAAGCATGTTGTAGTCTTCACTGAAAAGGATCTGCCACCAGAAGGAGCCGGTCACAACAAGCCATTGCACATTACTCTGAAATGCATGGAAAAATGGGTCCCGGTTGTGTTATTGGATAATGGGTCTGCCTTGAACGTCTGTCCTCTGCGTACAGCTTATTGTTTGGGTTTTAAGAACAAGGATTTCCAGCCGTCAAACCTTGGAGTATGTGCTCACGATAACACTCGCCGAGACGTGGTTGGTACCATTCAAATGGAAATAATAATCGAAGATTTCGAGACTAGTGTTGAGTTTCATGTGCTCGATATTCCCTCATCATTCAACTTGTTACTAGGCAGGCCGTGGCTCCATCGATCAGACATTATGGCTGTGCCTTCTTCCCTGCACCAGAAAGTCCAGCTAGGACTGGCCACAGGAACATTAACCATTTACGGGGATTCTGGAATTCGCCCGCATATCCTTGACAATGCTCCCTTACTAGAGATTGCTCATGGAGAAGAGGACATCACTCTGGGAGGATTTTCTTTTGATACTTCTGACGGAGTATTTACTATCAAAATGGACGATGATTTCTCGATAAGATCAACGGCCTTGGACATGATGCTGAAAATGGAGTATTTGCCCGGTCTAGGGCTTGGTCGCAACAATCAAGGGATAGCAGAGTTCCCTAAGTTTCTGACGAACAACCGCCGTTTTGGTCTCGGTTACAAACATGATCATGGTAAGAAAGCAAAAGCCAATGCTAAAAAGGGGTCCATCCATTTCATGAAAGCTCCAGAGGCTATCTATAAAGGGGACCCGGAACCATTCTGGGACATGGACACGAAAGCCAAGCTGCCTGGGTTTGAGATCTTTGCCAACGACACTTGGGACAGTGATGATGAAATAGAAAAATGGTTGAGCCGGTCAGGATGCTCCATGTTGACTGGATCGAGGTTCTTGACTCAGGGAATCTTTTATCGCTATTTGGGAAAGAAAGTCCACCAGGTATGGAAGAGGACAAGCCTGCTGCGACGTTTGTCGATTCAAAGCCTGCTGAGGATGTGGAGCTAATGATGCTGGGTCAAGAAGCTCTGGAGGATGTCACCGCACTCATCATTGATGCCTGTGGAACTTATAAAAATTGCACATTTGTACCTAAGGTCATTTACACTGGCATTAATTCTGAGTTTGAGTCTGAGTCCAGCACTGAGTCTGAGTCCAGCATTGAGTCGGAACATGAGTCTGTCATCATTCCGCGTCAGCACTTTTCTTTTGAGTTTGAGTCCACACTCATGTATCATGCCCCTGGGGCCCCCTTCTTTGCAATAAATGAAATCGACTTTGCTTACCTTGCTGTATCTGAAATGAATTGTGTTGACCCTGATGATGAAGGGATTGAGTTTGAGGAAGAGATTCCAAAAGAACTCCGATCCCTAATCGAAAGGGAAAGCGAAAGGCATGCTCAGCCTATAAAAGAAGAAATAATTTTGATAAACTTGAAAAATGAGGGTAATCCGCGTATGGTTCAAATCGGCTCCGGATTATCACAGAGGAATTCAAGGCCCATTCAGATCTCCTGAAAGAATTTGAGGATGTTTTCGCATGGTCACACGCAGATATGCCTGGTATCGATCCTGAGATAGTGGAGCATCGAATCCCATTGTACCATGACGCAAAGCCTGTCAAGCAGAAGCTAAGAAAGATGAGGCCAGATTGGGTGTTGAAATCAAGAAAGAGATTCAGCGGCAGATAGACGCAGGTTTTCTCATGGTAACAGAGTACCCCCAGTGGGTTGCGAATATTGTTCCCGTCCCTAAAAAGAATGGGAAGATAAGGGTTTGTGTGGATTTCAGGGACTTAAACAAGGCCAGTCCAAAAGATGACTTCCCTTTGCCACACATCGACGTTTTGGTGGATAACACTGCAGGGCATGCACTATTGTCTTTCATGGATGGGTTTTCAGGTTACAATCAGATTCTCATGGCTCCAGAAGATCGCGAGAAAACCACCTTCACCACGGAATGGGGCACCTACTGTTACAGGGTCATGCCGTTTGGTTTGAAAAATGCAGGATCTACTTATCAAAGAGCGGCCACAACCTTGTTACACGACATGATTCACAAGGAAGTCGAGGTATACGTGGATGACATGATCGTCAAAGCCAAGGAAAGGGAAGAGCATCTACCTAACCTCCGGAAGTTTTTCGAAAGGATCCACAAATACAGGCTACGTCTCAATCCCGAGAAATGTACGTTCGGAGTTACCGCTGGGAAAATGCTCGGGTTCATGATCACTACACGAGGAATCGAAGTAGACCCGTCAAAGATTAAAGCCATTCTGGAAATGAACCCACCTCGAACAGAGAAGGAAATACGGAGCTTCCTGGGAAAAATCCAGTTCATTAGCAGATTCATCGCCAAGTTAACCTCAACTTGCGAGCCGATGTTTCGCCTGTTAAAGAAGGGTGTACCATTCAAATGGGATGATAAATGCCAGAAAGCTTTCGAAGCCATCAAAAAGTACCTTCAGAACCCTCCAGTGTTAATGCCACCCGTTCCGGGACAGCCTCTCATTCTGTACTTATCCGTCACTTCATCAGCCATGGGATGTATGCTGGCGCAAGAAGGAGAAGGGGGGAGTGAGAAAGCCGTGTACTACATCAGCAAGAAAATGATGGGATGCGAGGAGCGCTACACTTCGCTAGAAAAAGTTTGTTGGGCACTGGTTTGGGCTTCCAAAAAACTCAGACACTACATGCTAGCTTATTCTGTGAATTTGATCTCCCAGATGGACCCCCTTAAATACCTGTTCGAGAAACCGGCACTCACTGGCAAACTGGCACGATGGTTGCTCATGTTGGCTGAATTCGACATTAAGTATGTCACCCGCAAATCTGTAAAAGGAAGAGCTGTGGCAGAATTTCTAGCGAATCGTCCCATCGAAGGTCCTGAAGATGCAGAATTCGAATTCCCAGATGAAAATGTAATGACGATAGACAACGATGTCTGGATGTTGTATTTTGATGGAGCTGCTAATCAAAAGGGGTTCGGGATCGGAGTACTGCTAATCTCACAGGAGGGGTCGCATATTCCACTTGCATTCAAGCTAAACTTTGAAGTCACTAATAATCAGGCGGAATACGAGGCATGCATCGTCGGGATGGAAGCTGCCTTAGAAATTGGAGTCAAAAGACTGGAGGTAGTCGGTGATTCTAATTTGGTTGTGTCCCAAGCCAATGGGGATTGGAGAGTGAAAGAAGACAAACTCAAGCCTTATCATAAAGACCTCGAGGATCTGATTCCGCGATTTCAAAAGGTCACTTTCACTCATGTACCAAGGTTGAAGAATCGATTTGCGGATGCCCTGGCCATTCTAGCCTCAATGGTGGAAATACCAGATGGAGTTAAGCTAAGGCCAATTACAATTGAGCAAAGGGACAAACCTGTCTTTGAGTATGTCATGGCGGTAGATGAACCAAATGACGGCCTGCCATGGTATCATGACATTTGGAACTTTATCGAGAAAGAAGAATATCCGGCAAAAACGGATAAAAAGGACCGGATCGCTCTTCGGAGGTTAGCCTCTCAATATGTCATCTGTGGAGGGAAGTTGTATCGGCGATCACATTGTGGAGTGCATAAACTATGTGTACATGGTACGGAAGCCACCATGATCATGGAAGAAATTCATGAAGGAGTCTGCGGTCCTCACATGAATGGAATAATGCTCGCAAAGAAAATCCTCCGTCAAGGATATTACTGGTCAACCATGGAAACTGAATGTGTTCGGTACGTAAGACAGTGCCACAAGTGCCAGATTCACGCCAATCTCATGCATGTACCACCGTCAGAGTTGCACTCTATGACTTCACCTTGGCCCTTCTCCACCTGGGGCATTGATGTCATCGGCAGAATTACGCCAGCCGCGTCTAACAGGCACAAGTTCATTTTGGTCGCAATCGATTACTTCACCAAATGGGTCGAAGCCGCTTCATACACAACTTTGACAGCAGTTCAAGTCTCTCACTTCATCAAGAAGAACATCATCTATCGATATGGCGTCCCTCAGGCTTTTGTGTCAGACAACGGAGTTCATTTCAAAGGTAGAGCCGCAGAAACTCTCGAAGATTTCGGAATCCAGGTTCACAAATCAACTGTCTACCGGCCACAGACAAACGGAGCTGTCGAAGCCGCAAACAAGACCCTCAAGACGATACTCGAGAGAACCACTCAATCTGCAAGAAATTGGCACGAGCAACTGCCATTGGCATTATGGGGATACAGGACATCTATTCGTACTCCGACAGGGGCAACGCCATACTCTTTGGTATATGGCATGGAGGTCGTTCTCCCTATCGAGCTTGAGGTACCATCCCTGAGGGTCATGATTGAATCAGAGATTAACGAAGCAGAATGGCAGAGCTCAAGATTCGAGGAGCTTATGTTATTTGACGAAAGACGGCTCAAGGCTTTGTATCACGTTCAAGGGTATCAACGTCGAATCGCACAAGCATTCAATAAAAAGGTGAAATCCAGGGATTTGCAAGAAGGCGACATGGTTTTAAAGGAGATCCGAGCTCCGGTTTTCGACCCTCGAGGGAAATTCCGGCCAAAATGGGCAGGGCCATACATCATCAAGAAAATCCTATCCGGAGGTGCAACTCAGCTTATCGACCTTGACGGCAACGAATTCTCCACTTTGGTCAACATGGACCAGCTCAAGAGATATTACCCATGAGAGAAGTTCGCTGGACTGAAAACCGCAAGGGCGGGCAGTGCCAGGCAAAATTTAGGGCAAAGCTTGCTAGATCGAAAACCCACACTGGGCGGTCTAGGCAAAAGTTAAGGCAGAAATATTCAAATGAGCTCGCTAGGCCGAAAACCCGAAAGGGCGGTACTAGGCAAAACTAAGAGCGTTAAAAGGAGAGTGTTAATACACGAGTGAACCCTAGCCAGATTCGTTTTCCTGAACTACGTCATGACCTGATTCCTTTTTAAGGATACGTAGGCATCCTCGCCATGAGGACCGGTCACAACTTTTCAAAAAACTCTTGAGTTGGTCCAGAAGCTATCATTTGCGTGCACAATCAATGTCTATCAAAGCGGAAAAACTCTCATAATTCAGTTTATTAACTTTTTCGATTACAAGGCTGAGCATGAAACTTTCAAAAAACAACAAAACAACACAAACATCGGCCCCTGCAGGTCCACAATTTATTTCAGGTACATTAAGGTTGAGTCAAAGTCAGTTTTGGTGTCCATTTTCTCTTTCTTCAATGTCTTTTAGCAGCCATTTTATGTATCGCCTAGTGAGCAGAACGGTGGGATAATCATCTCTTGGAATGGTCACTCGCTCCCTCCAAGTGCTTTGATAAGCTCGAACAGTTGCATGATTGAAGTTTGGTATGATGAAGTTTTCAGGGTTAGCCGACGGAACTACCTGACGAACACCAAGTTGGCGGAGAATGCGATAGGGAATGTAAAAGGTCCAACCAGTCAGACCAACCAGAACCATTCGCCGACGTTCCATATTGCTCAAAGCCATGGTCGGACGGTCAAGCCAAGACAAACGCCAAGAAATCATCTCCTCAGCAAGCCGGGAAAACACCTGAACCCAACCTTGGACATTCCCATGAAACTCCTGAAAATCCCTTTGAACGAAACCCTGTGTTTCGTGAATGCTATTTCTCGGCACTGCCGCCAACAGATTCGCTTTATCACAAATCCAAGTCTGCAAAAGAGAGAAAACAAGTCAGCAACCATAGAAAGCCTAAAACCGAGCGTTGAGGTAAAATGAGAACGAGAGATAAAACCGGAAAAAGGAGAGCTGAGTGAGAAGCCTACCTGTAGGAGCAAAGCACTTCCTTCAAAAATGTCCGTCTGGCCAGCATAGACTCTGTCTAATCCAATCAAAGTCTCAGCAAGAACCATGGGAGCCACATCCTTACGTTCTTCAATTTGCATAGCCACCCCGACAAGTGCAGAGTTGGCTTGACCGTCTGTTCGAACAAATAAAAACGCCGCAAGAATGCTAAGACACAGTGCAAAACCCTCGGGACGAAACTGGCTGATAAGACGTGGGATGTTTAGCACACCTCCGTTCATCATAGACCTCGCAGCATTATTGCTCAAACCAAGCTTTCGGGACAAGATTTCAGCATAGCCTATCCCGTAGACAGGAACCACGGGAATCTCCAAATCAAAACCTCCAAGGTACGCGTGGAATTCTTCCACCGTCGGGCATAATTCGTGAAAACCGAAGCGAAACACAAGAGCTTCGGGATCCCAAAATCGAACGGCTGCATGTAACAATTCCGGACGAATCATTACATCCCGAACATAGCGCAAAGAATGAAGCCTATGATCCCGGAAGTTTAACCAACCCATGCCGTCAAGCTCGTCAAACCATGGTCGAATTAAGGCTGAAATGCTAACTGCCATGAGAAAAGTAAGGAAATATTTTGGTGCTGAGAAAGAAGCTTGAAGTTGTGCGTACAAGGGGTGTGCAACAAAGGCCAGCCCTTTGTAAAGAGAAAAAATCGCCTCGGGATGCGTGCCATCATTGAACGATGTGAGAATTGCATAGCAGTAATGAAGAACTGCAAAATAGGCCTTCCCTAGGCCTATCAAGGCTGAAGTATGCTCAGGTGCAAGCAAAAAGCCAAGCGGAGACTCAGAAGTCAGAAAGCAGGGCCAGAACCGTGACAATTGCATGCATGAACCGCGCGGCTCATGTACACAAGCCGCACGGCTTGCCCAGAGGAGCCGCGCGGCTTCCTTTGAGGTTCTCAAGAACAAATTCCAGATTAGCACCCCCCGGACCATTTTGGACACATTTTTGGCACCTTTCTTGCACATTCAAGTCATAATGGATGTTTTAAGGATATTGGAACAATCATTCGAAAGTTTTTGTCAAGATGGGATAGCCGGATACTCCGAAATCTCAGATACGGTAAAACCAGCAAAATCGGCAAACGGGACGCCCGTCATTTCTATTCCTAAAACACCGATGGCTCCCGCAAGTCACAATGCACGTATACAACATCAAAGCAAGGTCGCTTGGAAAATCTAACCAAAACTTTGGAATTCGGATGTTCCGAGGCATGAAATTTGCAAGAATGAGGCGTATCGGCAAGTTGAAACTCGTTCGAGTTATATTTTCCTTGTTTCGTCTATTCAAATAAGTTACAAAGTGCATTTATGACTTGATGGAAGCATCATTCGGAGGATCTAGCAAAAACTTGAAGTTTCGGCATTTCGAAGCATGAAATTTGCAAAAAACGAGGCGTCGACAAGTCGAAATTTGTTCGAGCGATATTTTATTCATTCCAGTGGTTCAAACGAGTCACCAGGTGTATTTATGACTTGTTGGAAGTGTCATTTGGCGTTTATCATGAAAATTGCAAATTTGAGCATGTCAAGTCCTATATCACTCAGTTTTTCGTTTCACATGCAAAATTCGAGTTTGTCGAGTCAGTTTGTATTTTCGCTCCATAATCATACATTCTCATAACCCCAGAGGCGTTTGTCAGTTTCAGTCGTCCTCAAAACAGTTGTGCGTCAAAAACGGACTTTAAACTCAGAAAATGACAGTGTAAAAGACAACATGTACAAAAGTAACATATGCATCATGAAAAGTAAAGGTACATCCATCCCGGGCAAACAGGCCCAACATCTAAAGCTAGTTCGGCGCGCAGACCGCATCCATGAACAAAAGAAAAGGGCAAACAGGCGCCCGAACCAAAAATCGAGCACGCAGGCTCATCCTAAAGTAAAAGCTAAACCAACAGGTACTGCTACTCGTCAGAAGGACTAGAGTGGTCGCTCTCGGTCGGTCCTCATCATGGTCACTACTGCCCTCCGAGCCTCTCACTCGCAAACGCCACCCCTCGGGTCTCCCTGTCGGAGAGCGGCTACTCCGTAAAACCCTGTCAGAAACTGGGGGTGAAGGCTGAACGTGCACTAGGCCACCGCCGGCATTCTTCATCAGAGGCCTGGCACGGCGTGGTGGAGAAAGGAGCACGTCCTGCACAATGAGAAATTTATCAAATAGTTCAAACATTCAAAATCTCAAAAAAGCCACAGCGCAAAGCATAACTGGTCTGCCTCACTGCCACCTGAACCACCCCGCCTCAGCCTCCGGCGACGCCCGGACTAGTCTGTATCACTGCCTACAGAACGGTCACGTCGCGGCCTACGGCGACTCTCAGACCTGCCACTAGCGCCACGACTACTGCTGGCCCCACGGCTGCCAACTCCAACTCCGCCGCCTCTGTGCTCGCCTCCGCGCTCGCCTCTCGCTCTACCACCTGGGCCACGCCCACCTCGACGGGCACCGCCGCCTCTACGACCACCTCCAGCTCCATCATCTCCGCCGTCATCATCGTCATCACCTGCCTGCGGCACAATGCCGGGCTCTGCTCTGGGCCGCACCTCCGGTATATTGCCTATCATAAGGCGACGAACTAAGGCCTCCAAGTCACGTACCAACTCGACCTGGGACGTGACCCACTCAACAGGAAACTGCGAGAAAGAGAAATAAAGGCGTTAGCAGGTAACAAAGCAAGAAATTCAAATTTCAAATGAAAACTGACTATTGCTATTTTTGCTATTTCAGGTTACCTCTCTCGCTGCTAAAACCACCGGATCAGTCACCCGGGGGACATCTATCACTCCCATAATTCCACCAGCCGTCATCACCTCTATCTCTCTCCTCGCCACAGGTAAAGCGGCGTCTGCTACCGGAACAGGTCCAGCCAACCGAGCCTCCATGCGCAAGTCATGGGCAAGTGTGGTCGTCACATAGTGGTCGTAAGCCACAGAAGGGTGAAAGGTCCAAGACGTGTCCAACGCAGTGTATGTCTCTATCTCGACCAGGGCATACTCCTGAGTACGCAAAACACGCGGCGGAAGCGAAGCTGGCACTCTAAAGTGACCCAACCCCCAGGACTGACGCACCACTCTGTCTCCTAAGTACCACTGCCTGCCGAAAGGAGACTCCAGCAGTATACGCCCCCGCCCCCGTGTCACTGTCCGGCTCCTAGCCAAGTAAGGGCGATCCAGCCTGTCCCACACGCCCCAGCGCACCTGCAAATCACTTTGGATCATTCATCGAAAACCAACAGAAAAGTTTGAAATAAAATCTCAGAAGGTTTATGATATCATACCGTCTCACCCATAGACCGGTCAAAGAAGAGGCGACAGAACCTCAAGTCCCTATGCTCTGTTTGCCTTCCAAGGGATGCCTTTCCCCACCTCATCGCACGCGGAAGCACTCGGACATCGTGGTAAGTATTTTCCGGGCCCGGTACTCCGAACACCTCGTAGGCCCATATCTGCATTTTCAAAGAAACTCATCAATAACGGAAGCAGAAACAACCAAAATACAGTGCAAAGTGCAAGAATATGCGATGTTTTACCTCCAGAATCCTCCAGTAACCAGCGATGGTGTTCGCCGCACCACGAACTACCGAACCCAGGAAACAGTAAAGTGAGCACAAGGCGGAGCCACCCCAGTCAAACCGCCCAGCCGTCTCCAACTCTCCCAAAGCAGGCAACCAACCTAAGTGAACCGTGTGCCGACGGTTCGGAAACAGAGACTGTTCGAACATGTATAACAAGTAGGCTTTGGCCATCTGACGTGCCTCCAGATCATTCCCAGGCACATGGTCCCACAAGGCTGGCAAGTGGTCGCACCTCACCATCGGCTCGTCTCCCATCTCTCTCCCCAAGTAGTGCCGAATCGCTGCTCTGTCCAAGTACAAACCTGAGCCGAAAGGGATCAGATCTCCTCCAACTCTCAAACCCGTGGTCGCTGCAAAGTCCAGTGGAGTGATCGTCATTTCCCCAAACCTGAAGTGAAAGCTGTTGGTGGTGTCCCACCAACGCTCCACCAGAGCTCTCACTAGCTGTCTGTTCCCCCGAGTCTCCGTCAAGGTCCGGATAAACGGAGTAAAGCCCGAGGTGTCCACAAACCACCTCACCCTCACCGGTAACAAGCCATACTGCTCCAAGCAGTCTGAAGAACCACCGTATGCGAGCAGTCCCCTGTTCACCTGTTTCAAGCACAAGCTCACTCAATCAAAGCAAGAATTGCAATAAACAGAGAACAAAATCTGAAGGAACAAGTTCAAATTCAAGTTCAAGTTCAAGTTCAAATTCAAGTTCAAATCCAAGATCAAATACATACCAGAGTCATGTTCGACATGTGTGTCGCTGAGTCCCAAAGAACCTGGTCTGCAGGGTAAAAGGGCAACAGTGGCTCGTACGTCTCACACCCCAGCGGTGTGATAAAGTGAAGCCGAAACACGTAGGTCTCAGGAGTGAAAGGTGGTCTATCTCTCAGAGCCCGTCGAAACTCCTCAACAACGGTCACATGGACCGCCTCCTCTGCCTGTCTCTCCTCCCTCTCGGCGTCCTGGACAATCGCTGGTGGAGTCTGACCAACCAAAACACTCTCCAGCTCAGGAAAGTCCTGCACGCTCCTAGCCAGGGACTCGTCAGTGGCTGCCTCCAAAGTATCTCCTAAAGTAGCTCCCGGAGCTCGTGAAGAACCCACCCGTGAAGGAAACAAAACCGGGTCAGAAGGCTCCCCAGTGTCAACACTCTCCTCTGTAGCCCTACTGGTACCAAGAACTCGGGTCAAGCCCCTGAAAACACGTGCAACAGGAACAACCGGGGCCGTCCCCTCAGCCTGTACTACCCTAGCAGCCCCTACTCTCTCCACCCTCTCAGCACGTGCCTCCTCAGTACGAATACTCTCTCTCTGCAACTCACCACTATCTCTCCCCTCACCGTCACTATCGCCTGTCACACCTAAATCCTCCATCTCTACATCCCCGGGCTCAACAATTGTCTCTGAAATACCAGTCAAGGGTAAGTCCCCGCGAACCGGCGTATCCCCTCCCAAAACTGCACTAATAACCTCCTGAGGGACCTCAACCTCGCCAACTATAGTGCCCTCCACGGCTCTCTGATCAACCAGGCAATCCACACCACCCACAGTCATCTCAATTTCAGAAATAGAAACGTTCAAATCTAAATCCATGGGTACCAATACAATAGGAGTAATTGTGGTACTTACCCGGACACCGGCAAGACTCTGGTCACCCCCGATGTTGCCATGCAAACCCACCCGGTCAACTATCACGCTATCACTGCCTTCCAAAGGGGTACCCGCGGCTAGACCCTCGTGGGTCGGGTCTTGATCGCCCCCAAGTACCCCCACTGGCTCAATACCACCACCGTTGGCCGCACGGTGCTCCCCCACAGCCGCACGGCGCTCACCGCCAGCCGCACGGTCTCCTCCACCACTCCCTTCAGTCTCATCACCGATCGGTGTAGAACCGTGTTCGAAGGCTGTAAAATTAATCGCGGTTGAAACATCCTCACTCGGAACAGTCAAAAACGAGTCGCCCGCGATCAGATCCGCCGCTGTTCGACTGTCCTCCGCCACCGGCGAAGGTGCACAAATGCCAGAAGAAGTAGAATCGGCCCCTTGCTCGTCGGAAGAAACTCTTGGTTCACCGGAACTTGCCATGGCCGAAAGTTTAAAGTGGGGTTTTGAAGTTTTGAGATTTCTTGAAGAAAATCAACAAGGGAGTAAAGAAATGGGGGAATCGGCCTCTCTTTGAAAACAACGGACCAAACTATCAAGCAAAGAGCATAATACTCGGGATATCAAGCGGTTACCAGAAACAAAAAACCGACTTTGAAGAAAACAGGAGTCGTGCGGCTCATGTTATATACAAAAATCATTTTTGCTTCAATGGACGAACCGCACGGTCTCCCTCCTTTAAAAGTGATTTTATTTTTTTATTACACCCCCCGGTCTTTGGTACTATCAAAAGTGGCCCCCAGCGCATCCTGGTCACAACTTTTTCAAATCTCCCGCGTTTAAAAGACCTCAACGGCATTTTACTAATTGATTTTCTAAAAATCACTTTTGTTTTAAAAATCCGTCAGGTACTATTCTAAAAATCATTTTTGTTTTAAAAATCCGTCAGGTACTATTCTAAAAATTACTTTTGTTTTAAAAATCCGTCAGGTACTATTCTGAAAAAAATCATTTTAAAAAAAAAAAAAAAATCCGTCAGGCACTATTCTAAAAATCACTTTTGTTTTAAAAATCCGTCAGGTACTATTCTGAAAAATCATTTTTTTAAAAAAAAAAAATCCGTCAGGTACTAATTGATTTTCTAAAAATCATTTTTGTTTTAAAAATCCGTCAGGCACTATTCTAAAAATCACTTTTGTTTTAAAAATCCGTCAGGTACTATTCTGAAAAATCATTTTTAAAAAAAAAAAAAAATCCGTCAGGTACTAATTGATTTTCTAAAAATCATTTTTGTTTTAAAACTCCATCAGGTACTATTCTAAAAATCATTTTTGTTTTAAAAATCCGTCAGGTACTAATTACTATTCTAAAAAATCACCTTTGGTTTAAAAATCCGTCAGGTACCATTATGATTTTCTAAAAATCATTTCTAAAAAGTCCGTCACGGCATTGTTTATTACTCATAAATCATTTTGATGTCTTCAAAAGACGATCCTATTTTGTTTGCCCCGAACTACGATCGGTCTGATCCCTACAAACAGGGTACGTAGGAAGCTCTCTGCTCGACCATGTTTTTGAAACATTTGTTTCTTTCTCGCACTAGGGCGTTCAAAATTGGGACGTCTATATCTTTGACGTGACTTGCATCTCAGAATGATGACCAAGTCTCGCCAAAGAGGGGCAACTGTAGACACCCCAATTTTGGATACTCGTGCATGCCCGATGACGAATGAAACGTTTAAACCACCATGGAACTTGGCCAGGAAAATTGGAAACTCAGCCTTACAAGCCGTGCGGCTCCTGTTATAGGCCGTACGGTTCTTCCTTCTTCAGACAAGCCGTGCGGCTTGCCTATATAAGCCGTGCGGCTTCCTCATACAAGCTGTGCGGCTAGTGTTGTTATCTCTGAAAAATTCCTGACAGGCCAGCTCAAGGAATATCATCATCTCGCCACCGCCGAATATCATGAAGTTTATTCCCTCATTTTCGGTTATAAATGGAGGCTTCCTCCTCACAGCAAGAAAAAGACCAAGAAAAACCATCCCGAGAGAATTTCTGCTTGATTTTCCGGCCAAATTTCCGTCCGAAACCGCCAACAAACTCCCTCAAAACTTCACCTTCTATTCCACCTCAATTCCTCCATACCATTCCCGTTCGTACTAAACCTCGATCACATAAGTCCGAATCCGAAGAATCCGAAGTTTTTCAATCTCCGTTTCGAGTTCCCGAAAGGTATAAACTGTTTTCGAGCTTCGATTTTTAAATCGCAGCTCCCCGAGGGCATCCCCGATTTGATAACGGTTTCAACAACCGTATATTGACTCGGTAAATTATTTTCAGAACAAAAACCGGCTTTTCGGAGCCGTATCGGGCGAGTTTTCTCGATAAAATGCACGGTACGATCCGTACCGGAAATAAATTTTACTTCAACAACTTGTTTACAAACAAAAACAATCTATTTGGAGTTGATTTGAAGAAGAAAACCAGGTTTTAAACGGATTCTGGGCTCACTGCCCCCAAAACAAAATTTTTGCAAAATAACTTGCGCACAAGCCGCGCGGCTCCCATTTAAATCAAAATTTTCTCTCTGTTTCTCCTCTGTTCGTACTCTGTTTCCCTGATTTCTCTGTAACTTTTTCTCATTTATTACACCTCTCACCCTCTATTTTCTTGTTATTATGATTTAGTTCTCTTTGTTTAAATTTTATTTCCGTTATTGTTTCATTGTTATATTCGTATATTTGTTTAAAAGGTTTCTATAACAAAATATTTTCTACAAAAATCCCACAAATCATTTAGTAAAGACCGAGAATTTCTCGGGCGAGCGGGGTGTTTTTTTAATAAAACCTTCCCCGCGCGTAACCTGGCTTCCGAATCCAAAAGAATCTTTTCGTGAACCAAATCCCTTTCCAAAACGGCATGAGAGTCAACAATCATTTTTTTAAAACGGTTTCTCGGGTACCAAACATTTTCTAAATATTAAACCCCGGGTGGCGACTCATTTGTTTTGTTTTCAGCGTGGATCTCACCGTCCACACTAATACTTTTATAATAATTCACAGACGGAAATGAATATATATATATATATATATATAAGTAAGTTACTTGACGAAATGGCCACTGCTGGATCCCGTACTGCTTATGGATGCGATTCATTGTGGATACCCGATTGGTCCCATGCTTCTTACCGATGCATGTCGCTGCATGAGCACCAATATATAGTGAGAAAGCAACAATCTTGTACTGCTTCCATAAAGAGAACAATACAGCATGTCCTCTGCCAAAAGCATTTGATGGTCCACAAACGAGCAAGACTGAAATCAAAATTTTATCAATTGTAGACTCTTACCACGAAAGCTCCTCGGAGAGCCTTCACATCTTCTGCTAAAATGATGTTGGTGAAGCTCAAATTTTGCACTCATAGTTCTGCACTATCTCTTCAATATTTTTCTCACCATTTTCTTCTTGGAAAGAGACACAGTAGGAGAGCATTGATCTACCCTAGCTACATGGGCTATTTTTTTTTTTTTTGTAGATTGCTCTAATGGATTAAGCACCACAATGTGTCTTCCATCTGGTAAGCCGATCGGCCAACATGAAGAGCTAGCAGACTACAGTGTTTGGGTAGTTGAGGCCATTATTTAATATACTGATAGGTAAAGAGAATAATAACTTCAAGTAAACTTCCTATCCTAAAGAACACCCCATTATTGTAGCTAATCTAGATTTCTTTGTTTTTATTTACTACTTCAACAAATAGATATTCAATTTTCTTCTTTGAAAGAGATACCATGTGTCCATATGGTAAGCAGATAGCAGACTGCAGTATTTCGATAGGTTAAGCCAGTGATAAATATACGAAATGTACTCATCCATCTACAGAATGACAACCAAAATTTATCTTTCCTCTCCGAAAGAACAGTTCAATGATTACGACCTATAAAACAAGTTGACTTGATAGAAATAAAAGTACAAGTGAGTTACTTGTTTAAATGGCCACCGACAGGACCCATGTTGCCATGGATGCGCTTCGCTGCAAGAGCACCACCGATACGAAAGAAACTACAATTTTGTTCTGCTTGCATAAAGTGAACTTCCAGTTTGTCCTTCACAAGACGTATTAGATGGTTCATAAAAAAGAGAAAGACCTAGTTAACTATAGAAGCATACCGCCAAGGAAATTTGGATCATCTTCCCATCCCCTGCCAACATGCTGTTGGTGATCCTCTAAACTAAGTACACTCATAGTTCTGCACTTTCTCTTTAATGTCTTTCTCACAATTTTCTTCTCTGAAAGAGATGTGATATGTCCTCCATCTGGTAAGCCGATAGCAGACTGCAGCATTTGGATAGTCCAAGCCATTAATCAATATACTCATCAGTAAATGACAACTAAAACTAATCTACATTTCAAACTGTGTCTCAAGTGTTTTATCCACCGATGGTTATATATTCTTTCAAACTATAGCTAAACAACAAAAATGTTAGGGTCTAATCACTATTGACCTTGCCTATGGCACAAGCTTGTTTGACCGGAAATAAATGGATGGAATATGAAATCCTTGGGATATTGCTTAGGATATCAATGGATGGAGAAAATCTATATCCGGTGTTTGTGTTCAACGGGATATAGCCATTGGAAAACACTTTTTTGTTACAACACATAACCAATATGGGGAAATCCCATCCAAATCCCACCTCCCCCATGGGATTTTATATCCCGCACGGATTGGGATAAAAATGCCATGGGATTTCAAATCCCATCCACAATAAGGGTAACAAACATGGGATTTTGGGTCCCACTCCATCCTACCCCCAAATCCCACTCCCAAATCCCACCAAACAAACGAGGCCTATAGTTTGAACTCATTTTGTCATACCCTTGAAGACAATATTCAAAACAAACGAATTGGAATCTGGATTCGAACACTGTACTTGAACCAAGGATAAATTCACCGACATGGATCGTATTTTTTGTTTATCACGTAGCTGGAATTAATATATTGTTATCTACATATACATGCATGTAGATCAGGGCGAGGACTAACCTGGGCATCCAATTCTCCTGATGAGTCATTTAGCTGACTTCGTGGAAGATCTTGTGATTTCTTTAGTCGTACTGGTACACAATGATTGTGTGTTAGTTTTCTCTGCCAGGATATGTTTCTAATACTGTTAGAATGTTCCCCCAGAGGAAGACTTTCTTGTACTTCAAATGACTTCCAAGCAAGAGAATCTGGCATGGGAAACCATAGCTAATTAAATTTGCACGAACTTAGGTAGAGAGTAAACCAACATTGGTATAAATGATACAAACCATAATTTTGTTAGATAGAGCAAGCAAAAGTTTAGCAGAAAAGCATAGCAGGCTTAGAACCATCGTTACTAGTCGAGATGGACTATTAGTTAGAACCCAATTTTTTGGTTTGAAAAAAAGGTAAATGTAAAGCTCGAACTAAACATAAGCGGATAATATGCCACACCGATGAAATATTTTCATTCATCTTTTACAGGTTGAACTCAAGAATCCAAATACATGAATAATGAAGCTTCTACCATGCAGAAAACTGAAAAGAGATCAAGATTGCAACTTGCAAGCAATACATTATTTCAACAATAGAAACTTACCACAAAGACCCTTCGCTGCAACTTTACGTCTAGCACCAAAGTGTTGTCATAGATCCTTCAAGGAATCTCGCTTTAATGCCTCTCTCATACTTTCTTTCTCTGAATTAGACACAGTGGGGCCACTCTCATCTGCCTCGGCACATTGGGACATAGATAGGCTGCTTCTTTCGTCTTCCGCAGAATACCCCTTCCTGGTTGCCCATTTCTGAGTCCAATAAAGATAATCCGTAAATTTGGACTTTTATGGAATGCACTGCTTTCTTCTCTGACTATTCAAAAATATGTCTGATAATTTTTCCAAAAAAAGCCAAGCAATAAAATGTTAATGTCCTAATAAGTTATAAGCCTCATAAATGTCATGAACACGATTATCAAAGAAGATATATGACTACACTGGACTGTTATCATAGGGACAAGAATCACATTCATTCTTTATCCTGAAAAATGAGCCTAGAAATAGCATAAGTATTTTAAAGCAATGCTACTCAGAGAAACATCTATATCTTTATTGCTTAGAATATGATGCTAGATGTCCCAAACTACAGGAAATAACTAAGGAAAACTGCATAAAGAATAGCATCCCAAAACTTCAGACTTCAGTCAAGTTCAAATATTCATGGCAAAGAGTTACATAGAATTCAAGAATATGGATGATATGGGTATTGTTTGAAGACGAAGCTACATCAAAGTACAGGTTGAAAAGGCCATAATCAAGAAGACAAACTTTAAGATCTTAATAGATGGTCCCTTCTACAGTGAAACCAATGAATCTAATTGCAAACTTCTACATTCAATCCAGGGGAAAGTTGGTCAAATGTATGCTAGCCTAGGTAACACAGATTTCATTAAAGGCGTAGAAATTTTGCAAAAGGAAGTTTCTCCATCATATGATTTCCCAACTTAATAACTTCAAGTGACGAGGAATTGAAATTCTAAGTGAATTATGAACCAACTGCAAGTAATTTCGCAATCCTTAAAAGTTTAGGGACAAACTACTACACTTGTCATAATGGTTAATACTTTTAAAAGAATTGACTGACGGAAATGAATATATAAGTTACTTGACGAAATGGCCACTGCTGGATCCCGTGTTGCTTATGGATGCGCTTCACTGTGGATACCCAATTGGTCCCATGCTTCTTACCGATGCGCGTTGCTGCAAAAGAACCAGTATATAGGTGAGAAAGCAGCAATCTTGTACTGCTTCCATAAAAAATACAGCATGTCCTCCGCCTGAAGCATTCAATGGTCCATAAACAAGCAAGACTGAAATCAAAATTTTATCAATTGTAGACGCTTACCACGAAAGCTCTTCGCAGAGCCTTCACATCTTGTGCTAAAATGATGATGGTGAATCTTTCTGCACTTTCTCTTCAATGTCTTTCTCACCATTTTCTTCTCTGGAAGAGACACAGTAGGAGAGCATTGATCTACGTACCCTAGCTGCATGTGCTACATTTTTTTGTACATTGCTCTAATGGATTAAGCACCACAATGTGTCTTCCATCTGGTAAACCGATTGGCCAACGTGAAGAGCTAGCAGACTGCAGTGTTTGGGTAGTTGAAGCCATTAATCAATAAACTGATAAACAAAATGATTACTTCAACTAAACTTCCTATCCTAAAGAACACCCCTTTATAGCTAATCTTGGTTTCTTTGTGTTTATTTACTACTTCAACAAATAGATATTCATTTATTTATTTATTTCAAACTTATATTGAAAACAATAAATATGTTGAGGGTCTAACCACTGCCGAATTTTGGTAAAATGAGACAAAAAACTTGGATCCACTGTGTGGAGCAAGAATCAGGGCTCGAACACTGTACTTGAAAAAAATGATAAAATTCAACAATATGGATCATATTGGCATTGGTGGAAGACATAGCTGGAACATATGCCGTGTGTGTGCACGCGCGTCACACGCGTTGCGAAATCAGGGAGAGAACCAACCTCAGCAGTCAATCCTTCTAAGCATGTAGGCAATTTTGTCACTCTTTGTTCAACTATGTTAATTTGCAGAAGTCTTGGCAAATTTGGTGATTTCCCTTCTTGTGCCCAACCCTCAAGTGTTAATCTTCCAATAGACAATAAGGGTACACAGTCATTAGGTTGTTCCCGGGTCAGAAGAGTTTCTACTACTTAAAATGATTTGCGTGCGAGGGAATCTGTCATGTGAATGCCCGGATCATAAGTAGCTGCAATGATTTAAATTTTGAGGCCATTAGGAACTAAATGAACCACCAGGGGTCTAACTCAAACAAACAAAATTTCAATCACATCATTGTGCAGAAAAGCATAGGAGATTTTAAAACATGACTATAAATCAGTATGGACTGCTACTTGGCACACAATCTTTTGTTGAAGAGAAATAAACCTGCATTTCCAACTAACATACCCAAACAAATGAATAATTTGAATAAAAATTTATGTTTTCAAGATTAGAATCTAAATACATAAATAGCATGAAGATTACAACAAATTATATTTTCTATGCAATGGTAGAAGCTTACCGCCAAAGCTCTTTGCAACAACACGTTTACCACCACAATGGTGTTGTAGATCCTCTAAACCAAGTATACTCCCAGTAATGCATTCTCTCTTTTGTGCCTTTCCCCTATCTTTATTCCCTGAAAGAGACACAACCAGGCCACTCTGATGTGCTTTGAGAAGATGCGCTTTGTTTTTTGTGGCACCATAGTCCGGCAATTTAGTTAAGCATTCTCTGTGTAGTCCCTCTTTAGTATCTTTCTTCTTTGAATTAAACATAATAGGGCCGCTCTGACATGCCCTCACAAGGTGTGCTCCGTTGTATAGGGCATCAAAATCCGAAGATGATATTATTTTCGTTGAATCAACTAAACTTACACTCTCTGCCATGCTTTGTCTCTTTGATGCCTCGCTCTTATTTTTCTCCTCTGAATTAGGCACAAGAATGCCGCTCCAATATGCCCGGTTGTTTGTAGCATCAAAATCCACCAATGATTTTTGTTTTGATGACTCAAGCTGCAGAATTTCTCCTCCATCTGGTAAAGCCATAGGCTGAGGCAAAGACGTGTGAATGTGAGCATCCATCTTAACAAAGGGCAATAGAGCAGCATCATATTGGTGTCTATGGTTGGTGGTTGATTCAATGGTCAGCTCATCATCATAGCCCGACACCAGGCCATCAACGAACTTCAACAAACATGAGACAGTCAATGGCAACACAAATAACACAAAAGCAATGGGAGTAGATTAAAACAAAAACGTCATAAAGCTCAACTATTTCTAGACTTTCATACATTCAAACCTACACTCTTTAGCCCACGTCCACAAATATTAATCATGATTAGCATTTAGCACTGACAAAAAGAAAGTCCCCATATTCTCGGCATTGTACTAGACAAAATACCTTCCCTAAGGAATTATACCAGATTAAGAGAGCTATTGCGATGTCTTCTATTTGCAGAAACACATATCAAATTATTGAAGATGACCTCTTCCAGAGGAAGAGTGCCCAGCGTTGGGGTTTGGGTGTGAGAACTTCACAGAAATACGGAGATACAACACAGAGGGTGAGAGTGGAGTGTTGTAGGCATATTGGTAAAATGCCAAAGCACGTATACACGGGGTTCACGTGTTGGTGTGATTATTTATATTTCTTTATAGTTCTTGGCACTTTGATTCTTCATGTTTCGCATAACTAGAGCATGGCTAATATATGGTTATACAAGGAATACAAATATTGCTACAGATAGCTAACTGCAACGAAGCTGCAAATAAATCAAAGTGTACAATTAGTCAATAACCAATTTAAAAGACCAAAATAAACCAACTCGAGCTGCAAATAAAAATGAAAACAAAAAAGAATATAGCATTTTGATGAGTCACATCAAGTCGAGACCACCCAACTAAATCAAAGTGTCAAAATGGTAAAATACACTATTATGAAATTTGCTACTACTAATTAACCCGTGGACGATTTGCACTATAAAAAGCAGAGGTGGACAAAAACAAATAGCTTACCTCATCCTTGAGATTGGGAAGCATCCCAACACCATTATCAAAATCGCCAATACAGTACAAATCATGAAAATCATCAATATCTTCACTTGTGAGCTCTGCGGAGGCCAGGCTATTGCAGATATAATCTTGGTTATTGTGAGTGGGTCTTGTGTCTGATTGATTGGAAGAGAGAGAGAGAGAGAGAGACTTGTACAATCTGGCGACAATTTTCGTTCTGTTGAATCATCATCACTAAGTACACTCTTTGTTAAGCATTCTCTGCTTAATCCCTCTCTCGCATCTTTCTTCTCTGAGTTAAACACATTAGGGCCACTCTGAACCACTCACGACCATTGTACGGAATTGTACTGACATTGTACAGAATTGAACGGGATTGTACATGAGTGCTCTTGTATCTACTTGGAATCATCTGGGTTTGCTTCAAAAGTGCCTAGGTGTTCACGTCTTTAACTCTACAGCACTCGATAGTGGTTGGATTTTCTCGGGTTGGCTTGAATCTAATTGGGTAACCTTGAAATCTTTTTTTTTTTTTTTGCTGTAGTTTCTTCCAGCATTGTTTATCTCTTTCATTTGATTTCAATATGTCTACGGATTCAAAAATTGTTCAGACTAAGACTTCTGGCGCTAAGGATGTGTCAAGTCAATTTGAAAGAAAATTGGAGAATGTTCCTTTGGATATTTGTCCTATAAAATTGGATGGTACAAATTATTTTCTTTGGTCTCGCACCTTCACTTTGGCTATTGAAGCTAGAGAAATGTCAGAGTTCATAGAGGGTTCTGTTACTCAGCCTACGAAAGTTGTTGCACTTAAGAAATTTAAGTCTAAAAAATCTTTAGTCGTGACCTGGTTGTTTAACTCTTTGAGAGCTGATATTTGCCATACTTTTCTGCTCCTTGATACTTCACACAAGATTTGGACTACTACAACACAAACCTATTCTCAGTAGGGTAATGATGCATAATGTTTTGAGTTGAGGAAGCGACTCCGTACTTTGGATCTACACCATCGATTTGTAGTTGAGTATTATACAGAGTTGAGTGAAGTAGTGAAGCGTGGCAGAAATTTGATTTTTATCAGGGATTTCAGGCAGTTTATATTGAAGATGTTGCAAATTGGTTGAAGAGATTGGAGAAAGAGTGTGTTTATGACTTTCTTCTTGGCCTTGACATGGAGTATGATCCGATTAGAGTGCAGGTGTTAGGTTGTATTTCGTTTCCATCTCTGGGTGAAACTTATGCTATTGTTCAGCAGGAGGAGAGTAGAAGGGATGCAATGGTGCATACTCCTATTTCTGACAACTCTGCATTGGTTGCTAGTCCTCAGGGTCTGTTTGGTTCTAGCAGAGGGTTTGCTCCTACTTCACAGAGTGGTAAGTCACAGTCAGGTGCAAGCAGTGGGTCTACTGATCGTGAGTCACTTCAGTGTGATTATTGCCACAACACCGGCCACACAAGGGATTTTTGCTGGAAGTTACATGGTCAGCCTCCTCGTGGGTGAAGGGGTGGACGCGGTGGTCGTGGTCATGGTACAGTACGTTCTCAGGCACAGGCCCATGTTTCAGAGTCTGCGGTTGCTACCTCGCCTGATTTTTGGTTCAGTATTGAGGCTAAGGTGACTTCTGATCATGTTGGTGGCTTTTCTCAGGGGGAGATGCAAGCTCTCAGTCGCCTTATGGCTCAGGCTGATTCTTCATTTACTATAGTTTTCTCTTCCACAGCAGCTCTCACTTCATCCTATTTTGCTCACACAGGTATCCCAACCGATGTATTTACTACATCTTTTGTTATTCCTTGGAATATAGATTCTGGCGCCTCAGACCATATGATAGGTTGTTTCGCTATGTTTGATTCTTACTCTACTTGTTCTGGTAATGATAAGGTCAGGATAGCAGACGGGTCATTCTCTGCTATTTCAGGGAAAGGTTCCGTTCACTATTCTCTGTCTATTTCTTTTTCTTCAGTTCTACATATTTCAAATTTTGCCACTAATCTTTTGTCCATTAGTAGTCTTACTCGTTCTGCAAATTGCTCTGTATCCTTTTTTCCTACTCATTGTGTTTTTTAGGAACTGGGTACGGGAAAGGTGATTGGCAATGGTAAAATACATGGTGGCCTTTATTTTTTGGAATCTGCAACTTGTCAACCTCATTCATCTCTGTCATGCGGTCTAGCTCTGCAAGCATATATGAATTCATCTCTCTCTATGTTACATCAATGGCATCGTAGATTGGGTCATCCATCTTTTGGAATTTTAGAGAAACTTTTTTCTAATTTAAGTAAACATCTCAGAGTCAATTTTTTTTATGAAGCTTATGGGCTTGGAAAACATAAACGTTCTTTTTATGCACATATTAGTAAAAGGAGTGATTCTCCGTTCATGGTTATCCATTTTAATGTTTGGGGTCATTTCCCTGTTACTTCTCTTAAAGGTTATCGATGGTTTGTCACTTTTATTGACTGTTATTTTCGTGTTACTTGGGTGTATTTACTTAAGTCAAAGAGTGAAGTTTTTTCTTGTTTTAAATTTTTTCAGGCGATGGTTCGCACTTAGTTTGATATGAGTATTAAAATTCTTCGTTGTGATAATGGAACTGAGTATATAGATAGGAGTTTTAGGGCATTTCTAGATGAGAATGATATTCTTTTTCAAACGACTTGTGTTGACACTCCACAACAAAATGGAGTTGCTGAACGCAAAAATTGTCATCTTGCTAAGGTGGCTCGCTCTCTTTTGTTTACCATGAATGTTTTCAAATATTTATGGGGAGAAACAATTTTGACTGCAACTTATCTTATAAACCGCATGCCATCCAGTGTTCTTCACTTCAAAACTCCTCTTGAGTATCTCCCTAGCAGTTTTTGTGTCAACACTCTTTCCCCAAGAGTTTTTGGCTGTGTGTGTTTTGTTCATGCACCTCACCCCTCTGGTGGCAAGTTATGCTCTAAAGTCCATAAATGTGTTTTCATTGAGTACTCTCCTACCCTGAAGGGCTACAAATATTATGATCCTTACTCTAGGAAGTTTTTTGTTTCTATGAATGTCTCTTTTTGGAAAATAGAGTCTTTTTTCTCTCCATCTAGTCCATCTCTTCAGGGTGAGCATAGGCAGAAGGAAGAGATGTTTTATGGTGAGGGGAAGAAACTGTTTTATAATCATGGTGATGGGAAGAAGGAAAAGTCTGGAGAGGAACAAATATCTACCGAAACAGCAATACATGACACTGATGGTGATGATGAGGAATATATACAACGGCTGCAAGGGTCTAACCTCAACACCTACAACAAGAAAAACGGAAAGTCCTCATGTGTGATACCACCTTGTCAATCACAATCACCTACTTCAGTTCCAGACTCTTCAGCTGACTCATCTGGTAATGACTCATCTAGTAATGACTCTTCTCCCATTGAACCTTCTCTTAATAATTCTGATGATCTTCCTATTGCTCATCGGAAAGGTGTTAGATCATGTACTCAACATCCCATCTCTCAGTTTGTCTCCTATGATCGTTTATATCCTTCGTACCATGCCTTTGTTTCGTCTCTTTCTTCTATATCTATTCCACAGAATTGGCAGGATGCATTTATGATACCTAAGTGGAAAGGAGCTATGGTAGAGGAGATGATGGCTTTGAAAAAGAATGGCACTTGGGAGCTAGTATCACTTCCGGAAGAAAAGAAACCAGTAGGATGCAAATGGGTTTTTACTATTTCGCAGAATGCTGATGGTGCAGTTGAGTGATACAAGGCGAGACTTGTTGCCAAGGTTTTCACTCAAACCTATGGTATTGACTACGAGGAGACGTCTGCTCCAGTAGCAAAGATGAACTCTGTTCGAGCTCTACTCTCTTGTGCTGCCAATTTAAATTATCCTCTCCAATAGTTTGATGTGAAGAATGCATTCCTCCATGGTGAGTTAGAGGAGGAGGTATATAAGGCTATGATGTGGATAAGAGTCTTAATCTCAAGTCTAGTCTGGCTTAAGAGTTCGAGATTAATGATTTAGGATCACTATGATACTTTCTTGGAATGGAAGTGGCAAGGTCTGATAGAGGTATTTTTATCTCCCAATAGAAGTATATACTTGATCTACTGGAAGAAACATGTATGTTAGGTTGTAGACCTACATATTTTCCTATTGAGGCAAATCATCATCTTAGTGGGAGTGCACTGATAAGGAGAGATATCAGCGACTAGTAGGCCGACTGATATACTTAGCTCACACTAGACCAGATGTCACTTATGCAGTGGGCGTTGTTAGTCAGTTTATGCATGATCCTCGTACCTCACACCTGGATGCAGTTAACGTATTTTGAGGTATCTCAAATCAGCCCCAAGGAAAGGAATTCTCTTCTCTAATCACGGCCACCTGCAGTTCGAGGCATTTAATGATGTTGATTGGGCTTGTTCTATGGATGATAGACACTCTACTTCTGGCTATTGCACTTTTCTTGGGGGGAATTTGGTTACTTGGTGAAGTAGGAAGCAACCTGTGGTTGCCAGGTCTAGCGTAGAAGCGAAGTATAGAGCTATGGCTCATGGTGTTTGTGAGCTCTTGTGGCTTCAAACCTTGTTACATGATTTGAGAATTTTTTATAATGATCCTATGAAACTCTACTATGACAATAAAGCTGCCAAAACATTGCTCACAATCTTGTTCAACATGACAGAACAAAGTATATAGAGATTGACAGGCACTTCATCAAGGAAAAGTTGAGCGAGGGGTTGATATGTATGCCTTTTGTGCAATCCAGAAATCAATTACTTGACATTTTCACAAAAGGACTTGGCAACAAGAGTTTTCACCCCATTGTGTTCGAGTTGGACTTGATTGATATCTTCACACCAACTTGAGGGGGAGTGTTAAGTTGTGGGTGTAAGCGTGTAATTACGTTGTATTGATTTACTCGTGTAATTAGATTAGTAGTTTAGGGTTATATTGTAATTTATTTATTTTTTTCTTGTATAAGTACTACGTAATGAGAAGAGAACCTACTTTCTGCCACTCAATTAAATTGTTTGAGTTTACACTTTGTATCATATTTATCCTCTCCATCACTAGCTTTTTAGGAGGGATGGTGGAAAAGCGGTCCGACCAGAGCTGTTTTTGCCTCTCAATGAGCTGTTTTTGATGTCGTTTAAAGGTTCTTTAGCCACAATCTGTTTGTTTAGGGGTTATGTGCTTCATTGGGTGTGTTTTGTCATGGAAGTGCCAAAGGGGGAGATTATAAGCTCCATAACCCGAGCTCTCTTTTGGTTGGCACGTTCATGAACAAAACACACATTTACATGTATTCCCCTTTCATCGAGTTGTGTGTGTGTTTTTTTTTTCATTTTATTCTAGAGTGTGTGGAAAGGAATCTGCAAAGTATTTGTTTTTATTTTGGGCGCTTTATTTTTTCGTCAAGCTTTCGGAAGTTTTGGATTAGTGTTCGCTCAAGAAGGAAACGGTTACTCGAGCAAAAAGTCAAGTGACTGCATATGGATTGATTTCTAATGCCAAATCCTTCCCTTAATTGATAATTCTCTTCCTGGCAATCTATTATTCTATTGAGAACATTTGTTCCCTTTTCCATTTATTTATTACCCTTTAAAGACCCACCAAAGATAGGGTTTTGTTTGGTTACTCAGGCACCAATTCAAGCCTCGGATCTTCTTCCCAAAATTGTGGTGTTTCTACCAAATTACCAAGGACCTAAATATATTCAGTGCAATCATTTTTTAGAGATGGACGAAGTGATTTAAAAAATAGAGACTGGGGTTTTTTGTGGATCTTGAAGTACATTGAAGAACAACAGATTCTTGGTGCAAATCATTCAACTTCGAGAGGTTTATACATCATCAACATTCAATCTCCAAGTTAAGCCCTTTCGTGGAGTTCGAAAGGCAAAATAGTTGGAAGGCTTGAGGATTCAAGATGTGGCGATCATGCAAGGGTGTGATGTAGGTGGATTCAGCAAGTAGGGCTTAGGATTCGTGGTGAGGATACACGGTCATCGAGTAAGTCTACTTGTAATCACACATTTATTTAGTGCATGATTCCTTCCTGTGATTTTTTTACCCTTTTCGGGGTTTTCCCACGTAATCTTGTGCCTTGTTCTTTTATCGTTTAGTTTGGAGAATTTTCTTACTATTATTATTATTATTATTATTCATCGCATCGATTTAGGAATTTCATTATTGAAAAATTAGGGTTCCCTTAAAAACTGTTAAAACCCTAACAATATGAATGCGAATCACTAATTAATACTACCAACAGAAAATTACGCAAGCAACCAAACCCCACAACAGAGAGACATACGTGGAAAACCCCTGAATGGGTAAAAACCACGGGAAGGAATCAAAATCACTATAATCATTGTGCAGTTACAGATATACCTATCCAAATGAAGTAAATCCTCACAACGTTCTAAGTATCACCTACCGAGTCACACGTACACCGCACCCAGTGATCTTGATCGCCAACCCTTGAATCGCACAAGCCTTCCAATCGTTTGCCTTTCGAACTCCACGAAAGAACTCTAATCGAAAGTTGATTGTTGAAGAATCAAACCCCTAGAAGATGAACTCTAAGCATCCGGCCTTCAAAGATCTTCAAGGTCCATTAAAAGAACTCTAACAAGTGTGTTTTATGTAAATAAACGCCCAGAGAAGTGGCTGTTGCATTCTCTGCTCTTCAACCCTAATTGATGTTAATATATAGGTGATAGGTGCCAAAAAGCACCCATTTAATTCTCTAATTAACATTTTAATAGTTCAAACATAGAGTTACTTGATGAATTATTATGGTTGAATTGTGTTTGTAGGCTTTGGAGAGTACTGAACAATTAAAAGTGCTAATTGGAGTCAATACGATGCATGGAACACAAAGTAGATGTATAGGGCTTCGCAACGGTCCAAGAATCGCATCATTTCGAGTTCGGATGAAGCCGGGGCGACTCCGCAAAGTTTTGGCCTACAATCTGGATTTTTCGCCCAGGCGGTAATCAAAGCCGCCCGGGCGGTTTTACCCGAGTCAAACATGGATTAGGGCGTTGACCACGTTTTTTGGGGTTTTATTATAAATAGGTCATTGCTTTGTACGTTTTGGGGGTTCTAGAATATTTTAAGGCAAGTCTAGAGAGAGAAACGCGAGCCGTTCCATGGGTTCTTCAACTTCTTCATCAAATCAAGCGTTCATCTCCACCTCCATGGCCGGCTAAACACCTTCTAGGGGGAAGATGAAGCCCCGTTCCAAGTAACTCTGTGTATGTGTAGGCATTAGGTTTATTAACTCGAATCGATTGTTTAACTTAGAACATGTTTTCATTATGATCATATGGAATCGTTTTAATTCTTTCTATTAGTTGAGTATTTGTGATTGCAACTCAAATACCTAGTTAAACAATGGTTTTCTATGTTTGTGCTTGGGTAGCTGAGATGGATTATGCTCGTAAGACGGATCGTGCCACTGGACAGTCCGTGAAAGAGACGGATTGTGCTAGCGAGACGGTCCGTGCTATGGGATAGTCCATGCCTGTTAACAACATAATTATTCTCTTGACAAATTGTGATTCGAATAATAAACCTAGCCTACACATAACTTAGTTACGTGGTTGTGGTGGATTCGAAACCCTAGATTTCTCCTCCATTCGTTCTTCATCAATTTTATTACTTGTTTCTTAAATTAATCTAGTTTCCAAAAACCAATCACTCAAATCTCTTTTTCTGAATTGAATTAGAAATTAATCAAAAGTAACGTAACTTAGCCAATTGTTGTAAAATTTAGGAGAAAGAAATATGGAGAGAATAATGCTTTCTTTGTGTATTGATTTACAAAGATACGTGCCCAATATATACAGAAAAGGGAAGCTATACTAGGTAAGAAGCTAAACTAGGAAAGAATAAATTTACAATATTTCTATACTACAATCACGGATCTTCAATCAATCAGTCAACCGATTCTTTCTCAATCACAGATCTTCAATCAATCAGTCAACCGATTCTTTCTCAATCACAGATCTTCAATCAATCAGTCAACCGATTCTTTCTCAATCACAGATCTTCAATCAATCAGTCAACCGATTCTTTCTCAATCACAGATCTTCAATCAATCAGTCAATCGAATCTTTCCTTTAACACTCCCCCTCAAGTTGGAGAGTGAATATCATGAAGTCCCAACTTGCCACTTAAATATTGAAATTGTTCCTTTCCCAAAGGTTTGGTAAAGATATCTGCAAGTTGAGATTTTGACTGAACATAGGATGGTGCAATTACTCCGGCTTGCAATTTTTCTCGAACAATGTGGCAATCAATCTCTATATGCTTCGTACGTTCGTGAAAAATAGGATTTTTGGCAATGTGGAGGGCTGCCTGGTTGTCACAAAATAAAGACGCCGGCTGGTTTTGTGGAACTTTGAGATCCTGCAAAATATGTCGTATCCATGTAATTTCCAAACATGTCGCAGCCATAGCTCGATATTCGGCTTCAGCAGAGGAACGAGCCACATTGGTTTGCTTCTTTGATTTCCAAGATATTAAGGAATCTCCTAGAAATACACAGAATCCTGAAATGGAACGTCGAGTTGTCTCACAACCCGCCCAATCTGAATCACAGTAAGCCTTTAATGTAGGATCATTGAAAGAAGGAAAAAATAATCCTTGACCAAGATTCCCTTTAATGAAACGTAAAACTCTTAAGGCAGCTTCCCAATGTGGTTTTCGAGGATTCTGCATAAATTGACTTAGGATTTGCACAGAATATACCAAGTCTGGCCTTGTTACTGTTAGATAAATCAATCTCCCAACTAATCTTCTATATTTAGTAGGATCATGTAATGGATCGCCGTCATCCGGGTTCAATTTCAAATATGCCTCCATGGGGAAAGAATTAGGACGAGATCCTAATAATCCCACATCGTTCAGAATATCCAATGCATACTTTCGTTGGGAAATAAAGATTCCCTTTTGGGACCGGGAGACTTCAATGCCAAGAAAATATTTAAGATCGCCAAGATCTTTAATGTGAAATTGTTGGAAAAGAAAGTCTTTGAGAGATTTGATTGCCTGTGCATTATTGCCAGTGACAATAATGTCATCCACATAAATAAGTACTGCAGTAAATGTGCTGCCTTCAGACTTGGTAAATAGGGAATAGTCGACTTTTGATTGGGTGAAACATGCCTTTAGAATAACACAAGAAAATTTGGCAAACCAATTACGGGAAGCTTGCTTTAAACCATATAATCATTTATTGAGCCGACATACCAAATTCTCCCCCTGTCGGCGAAGACCAAGGGGAATATCCATATAGACAACCTCATCAAGATCGCCTTGCAAAAAGGCATTATGAACATCCATTTGATGGATGATCCAATTGCGGGATGCAGCCACCGCCAAGAGACAACGCACAGTAGTAAGTTTGGCAGTGGGAGAGAAAGTCTCCAAATAATCAACTCCTTCAACTTGAGTATAACCCTTAGCAATGAGGCGGGCTTTAAAACGTTCAATAGAACCATCTGAGTTCTATTTGATCTTATAGACCCATTTGCAGCCAATGGGTTGGTGACCGGCAGGGAGGGAAACAAGAGACCAAGTATTATTGCGAGCAAGGGCATCAAGTTCAGTTTGCATAGCATCCCTCCATTTCGGGTCAAGAATTGACTGATCATAGTTAGTGGGCTCACGGAGACTAGAAATAGAAGCAAGAAAAGAATAATGTGTGGGAGAAATACGTGAATAAGATAAAGAATTAGAGAGAGGGTGCCTTGTACCTCGGGTCGGACATGACGTTAGAGATGATGATGGCGGGGAGGTAGCGTGGGCAAAGTTCATTTGATAGTCGGCATGCCACACAGGTGGGGCACAAGGTCGGGTTGAGTGACGAGGAGCAATGGGTGATGGTGAAATAGGTGTGGAAGTGGGTAGGAGGCAGGTGATGGGTCTGGCAGAGTGGTCGGGGTAGGATGGTCTGGAGAAGCAAGAGGGGTAGTAGGGGTGGTTGGAATCGGGATATCTTGGGCAAGAGGGTCGATAGTATGGGGTAAAGATGGGGTATAGCTAAGATCGGGCGCAGGTACGGGGATAAAATTAGGAGAAGAAGTCTTTTTATAGGGAAAAATATGCTCATAAAAACGGACATCCCTGTTAACAAAAATTTTGTGTGAATCTAGGTCTAACAATTTATAACCCTTTTGTCCTGTAGGATAGCCCAAAAAAACACAACACTTAGCTCGAGGAGCAAATTTGGAAACATGTTTGACAACAGTAGCATAACATAAGCACCCAAAAACACGAAGATGGGCATAAGTAGGTGGACGACCATACAAGCGCTCGAAAGGTGAAATGTGAGAAAGCAACTGATTAGGCAATCGATTGATTAAATAAACAGCTATGGACACACATTCACCCCAATAACGAATGGGAATATTAGACTGAAAAAGGAGAGCACGAGCAACTTGTAATATATGACGATGCTTGCGCTCGACAACTCCATTTTGTTGTGGAGTGGAAACGCAAGAACTCTGAAATTCAACACCTTTAGTTGTAAAAAATGAATGGAGAGAAATAAACTCACTACCATTATCACTGCGAAAGAATTTAATTTGTGAGTTAAATTGGGTTTGAACAAAAATATAAAATGATTTAAGGAATGTAGGAGCATCGGATTTATGGGACATAAGAAATAACCACGTGCAACGAGTAAAGTCATCCACAATAGTTAAAAAATAACGAGCACCAGAATGTGTTGGATGTTTATATGGACCCCAAATATCACAATGGATTAATTGAAATGGTAAAGTAGAAGAAATTGAACTTAGCGGAAATGGTAATCTAGTCTGTTTGGCCAAAGGACAAACTTTACAAAAATTGTCAAAGGGGTTATAAATAGAGTTATTAGACTTCGAAATAAGACGTAGACAGGCATGAGATGGATGGCCAAGACGATGGTGCCAGGTAGCATCGGGATGGGAAGTATGGCAAACAGTTGGTGAGGAGTGGACTGGTGACATGTAATAGAGGCCGCCACTTTGCTTACCCCTGCCAATCGTCTTCCCCGTAGCCAAGTCCTTCAAAACACAAAAATTCGGGAACAAAATCACACAACAATTGGAGGATTTGGTAACTTTACTGGCGGACAAAAGATTTATTTGAAAAGAAGGCACATGAAGAACATCCTTTAAAACAATGTCTTTGTTAAAGAGAAGTGTGCCAGTAGAGTTGATGGGTGCGGTGGAACCAGTGGGTAATTTAACAAAAGGTGCGTGAGGCGGATTAGAATGAACAAATAAAGAAGAATCAGAAGCAATATGATCCGTGGCACCACTATCTAAAACCCAGCAATTCGAGGAAATGGAATTAATAGAGCGATGCTCAAACAAACCTGCGACATTTGCATAAACATCATTATTACCCTTGGATAAGTGTGACAAATTTTCCATGGTAGTGGTCAATTGTTGATACTGTTCAGTGGAAAGTCCTGAGAGAGATTGAGTAGAACCGTCGGCAGATGCGACATGTGCAACACTAGGATTGGATCGGGCACCATGCTGCTGATTTTGCTGTCCGGGACGGTTGCCTTTTGGTTTAAAATTGGGATCATGACGTGGGTGCCCAGGTGAAAACCCATACAATTTATAATAGGTTTCAATAGCATGTGTGTCCTTTTTGCAATATCTGCAAAATAATCCTTCATTATTGGAATTGGAAGGAAAAGAAGATGGGTTACCGGAGAACTTGTTCGAATTGGAGCCTTTAGGAAATCGCATGGTAGATTGATAGAGAAGATGGAAGGCTTCAGAAAAGTCAAAACTTGTATCCAGTTTTGATTCAAAGAAAAAGAAGGAAAAGAATGCTAGGTATAGAACCCTAGCTCTGATACCATGTAAAATTTAGGAGAAAGAAATATGGGGAGAATAATGCTTTCTTTGTGTATTGATTTACAAAGATACGTGCCCAATATATACAGAAAAGGGAAGCTATACTAGGTAAGAAGCTAAACTAGGAAAAAATAAATTTACAATATTTCTATACTACAATCACGGATCTTCAATCAATCAGTCAACCGATTCTTTCTCAATCACAGATCTTCAATCAATCAGTCAACCGATTCTTTCTCAATCACAGATCTTCAATCAATCAGTCAATCGAATCTTTCCTTTAACAATTGTCTCCGTGGATCGACACTCGGACTTGGCCACTATTCTTCTGAGTAAGGGTTAATTCCTTGTTTTTATAAATATATTTTTGATACAGTACGACACGGTCAAATTTTGGCGCCGTTGCCGGGGACAATTTGCACGGTTGCTTAGTTTCGATTAATTTTTATTTTAATTCCTAGTTAGGGCTTTTTAATTTTGTTTGCTAGTGATACTCAGGGCACAAGTAGCGAAGCGTTCAATTGAGCAGGATCAACCAGCGAAAAGCGTTGCCGTGATATAAAAGCGATATCGTTGCTCACTGTAAGTCTTGTTTTCCCTTCTAGTTGCTTGTCTCTATGCATGATTGGTCGTCGGTCTCAGAAACCCAAACTTGTTCCTCTAAATCAAGATATCGGCAAGAGACGGAGGGTTAAGAGTGAGACCGATTTACTTTCAATGGGGGATGTTACAAATGGAGCTAATCCACCAGGTGGAGCTAATCCGCCAGGGGCAACTGACGCGCCCCTTGCCCCACTGCACACACACTTTTTGCCATCGTCCTACGCCACACCATCATGCATCCAGTTACCACCGTTCATGGCGACTCACTATGAGAATAAAGCTAGCATACTGCATGCGTTGCCCAACTTTCACGGGCACACTAAGGATGATCCCTATCAGCATATTCACGAGTTCATAACCATAAGCTCCACACTTCAATCTCTCCCTTTGGCACTTCCATGACAAAACACACTACAACATCAATCTATCCTATATGAACGAGTTGTAGAGAGGCTGCAAACAAAACTCAACATCCAAACCTATTAGAATAGCAAGCAATCTACTCCCCCTTTCATCATTCTCCCCCTTTTTGACATGGAATGACAAAAGGCAAATAGGATAAATAATAAAGCAATAAATGTGAACAAAGGAGAATATAGAACAATTAAAGACCAAGAGAAACAACCTAGTGAGATATTTAAGAGAGAAGCGAACACTAGCACAAATAGCATGACGCTTAAACTCAAAAGTGGATAAAGAACTAAAAGCATGCAAAGTTCAATAAAACTAAACAAAACTAAAAGCTAAAAGATAATGAAAAAATTGAAGATACGAGCATAGAATGTTTTTAGCACAAGTATTATATCATGAGATGAGATGAACAAGACATCCAAACTTTAAGACACAACTTGATGATATAACACCATGCAAGGCAGAAGAAATACAACACACCATGATCAACGACATGTGAGGAAAGTGTGTGTGTGCATCCATGGCCTAGATATCAGGTTAGCTCAGATTAGGACCCATATTCTCATGAACAATAGGAGTATCAAGATAACGCCCCCTTAAGAAGTCAAACCAAGCTAGGTTCTCAATGATTTTTGTTGATAAGTACTTGCGGAGCTCCCCTTCAAATTTTAGTTTTTTATTCTTTTTATAATGTATTCTCTTTTACCCCACTTGCTGTTTGACGCGACCGTCCGGACTGGATAGAGCCGAAAGCAACCGGTTACTAAGCAAGTGGTCCAATAATAATACTACCTTATATCGTATTGCCCCTTTTTCCAAAGACTCATTTTTTTTTAAATAACCTCACCGATGGGAATGGCTTTTTCTATAGTATTTTGCACTATCATCGGCAGCTTTCACACTACTAGGACTTACGTCCTATAGATAGCCCTTTCCTCACGTCACTCATTCTCCCAATTCCGGAGGGGGAGATGGAGACAAAATAAAAATAAAAATGGTGGTGGATGGATTTCAACATCACATTTGGAATTCTTACCACGGGTCAATCTAAAAAAGAAATCTCAAGATACAGACCAAATTTATGAGAACAGGACCCCAAACTGTCAACCATCCATAATAGCCATGAACAAGTGTACAGAATGTCGAATACTCATGGTTTATTGGCATTCAAATGTTCTTGCAGAGAGAATACCAAAAAGAAGTGCAATAAAAATAAGGATGCACATGTTCATAAAATTCGATGATATTCAACTACGCACTGAAGACTATCATGCTCAATCCACACAACAACTGATAAATAGACATAAATTCTTTAGAATATGTTTTGAAATAATTACACAAAGAAAACAAAAATAAGACAACTATGAAACAAACTATAAAACTCCATAAATCTAGGTATTAGGATATGCATGATCAATAAAACCTAGTTTATGGAACCAAACCTAGCCTTAAAAGGCAAGGTCAGCCTCTCTGGATGAACTATAATCATCTAGAGAGTCAAGGTAATCATCAGCATTAGAGACCAAATCAATTTTACAAACCCACATCTGTCTAGGCTTGCCCTTTTCAACACGAGTCTTTTTAATGGTCATGGGCTTTGGATTTACCTTTGTAAAAATAGCATGCGAATGGCTTCTTCGTCTAGGCCATTGAAAATACTCCCTATGATTATTCATGTTACGGTAACGGGGAGGAGTCCTATGGTAGCCATGAAGGACAAAGCAGTATGGACGAATATGGCCTTTTATTCCACAATGATGACAAGTGGACACGAATTTGACATGTTTACACACACTTATTTTCTCAGGTGCATTAGAAATACAAGGAGTGTGCAATTTTTCGCAATGTGATCTTGTGTGGCCAATCAATCCACATGTATGACAAGTAGGAATATATTTGGCATATCCATGAGAATGTGCTAAGTGCGAATTGGAAGTACTTGGCGCATGTAACATTCTACAATGAGGTCTAATGTGACCTTTGATACCACAAAGATGGCAGATAGGAATAAATTTAGGAAAATTTACCACACCATGCTTGGTGGTGGCATGTTCACTTATTGCACTTTGTGTATTTGCCTTCAAAAACTTTTGCTTTGTGTCCGCCTGTTTGACATTATTCTCTTTGATACGCCACTTGGTTTTATTGGCCACGGGATGAATGGGAGCACTGCTACTTGGCTCAATAAAATTCATTTTTCCTTCCACCTTAAGTGTTGAAGCTTTTCTTGTATATCCAAGCCCTTCTCTGTTCGAAGTCACCTTTTGAACACTTAAAACTTCATTCAAGACTTTTGTGCCTGTGTTCAATTTCTTGAAATTAGCATTGGCCTTGTCAAGCTCAACTTGCAATTTTGCTACTTTTGATTCAAGAAGCTTGTTAGTCTCAAAAAGACTTTGCACATTATTTTCAAGCTTCATATTTTTTCATTTAAACACGTTAAGTTCATGCAAGGCATCAATTTTCTCTTTCTCGCATTACTTTAGCTTGGTGGCTAACCCAAAATTAGGTTTTTTCTTAAAAGAACATTTGAAGTTTTTCATAGTCATAGCCATAGGTTCGATATCATATTTATCCTCTCCATCACTTGTTTTGTTAATTTCAACCCCACAACAAATATTACTTGCACTATCGCAATCAGATTTAGCATCAAGTATAGGCAAATTTTTAGACACATGATTCATATTCATACTCATGATGGATCTGCTCTAGGAAAATAAATCCTAACGGAAGCAGCAGCTTGCTCTGATACCAATTGTCGGACCGCTTTTCCACCAACTCTCCTAAAACCAATTGGTGGTAGGAAGGGTTTCAATTAAGTCTTTTATGGCATTCGACATTGCACCCGCAAGTCTGTTTTTAGAGCGGTTGCAGGGAGTGGCATTGTGTAACCAAATCCATGGGGGCACTCCAGGCCCAACAATCCCTCCCTCACGATGACGCTCCCGCGACTCGAACATGACCTCCTGGCTCTGATACCACTTGTCCGACCGCTTTTCCACCAACTCTCCTTAGTTCGATGCTAACGCTAACAGTTTGTGAGCTATTTTTGATGTCGTTTACAAGTTCTTTAGCCACAATCTGTTTGTTTAGGGGTTAGGTGCTTCATTGGGAGTGTTTTGTCATGGAAGTGCCAAAGGGGGAGATTGTAAGCTCCATAAGCCGAGCTCTCTTTTGGTTGGCATGTTCATGAACAAAACACACATTTACATGTATTCCCCTATTATCGAGTTGTGTATTTTTTTTTCTTCATTTTATTCTAGAGTGTCTGTATAAGTGTGGAAAGGAATCTCCAAAGTATTTGTTTTTATTTTGAGCGCGTTAGTTTTTAGTCAAGCTTTCGGAAGTTTTGGATTGGTGTTCGCTCAAGAAGGAAACAGTTACTCGAGCAAAAAGTAAAGTGACTGCATATGGATTGATTTCTAAGGCCAAATCCTTCCCTTAATTGATAATTCTCTTCCTGGCAATCTATTATTCCATTGAGAACATTTGTTCCCTTTTCCATTTATTTATTACCCTTTAAAGACCCACCAAAGATGGGGTTTTGTTTGGTTCCTTCCGTGAGTAACCGGGTAAAAGAGATTTTTACTTGGGCACCAATTCAAGCCTCGGATCTTCTTCCCAAAATTGTGGTGATTCTAACAAATTACCAAGGGCCTAAATATATTCAGTGCAATCATTTTTAGAAAAATTAACTTCATGTTGAGAGTCACACAATTGACTTATACTTATCAAGTTAGCTTTTAGTCCTTCTACAAAAAGAACATTATCTAATTTGTTAATACCTGGAGTTTGAATGCTTCCTCTTCCAACAACCTTCGACCTACTTCCATCACCAAAAGTAACATACCCTCCATCATAATTTTCAAGATTAGAAAATAGAGATCACCAGACATATGGCGTGAACAACCGCTATCCAAATACCACATGTGAGTATTTTGTGCATTAAAAGCAGTATGAACCACCATGCAACGCAATTCATCCCTTTTAATCCATATGGACTTAGTCTTTGTATTAAAAGCATTCACAGATTTCTTCAAGTAGAATTTATCATGATGAACATTTTTATAAATATGCTTGGTGTGATACCCTCTAGTGTTCTGCATTTCATTTTTGTTACTACGAATGTGATAATGTGAAGGATAACCATAAAGTTGAAAGCAGTTTGGACGAATATGACCCAAAACACCACAATAGTGACACACAGGAACAAAATTCTTAACACTAGTCCTTTGAATGTACCCAGGCATTTTAACAAACATTTTTGGTTTAATAACTTTTTGAGCAGATTTAGTACCTATCTCCTTGTGAGGATTCTGATTTATAGAAGAACTTGCTAGATGTTTGGGTATCATATCCGTATATTTCTTTGGTAGCTTTTCTCCTTTGTTTAGGTCTGACGACGAGCCATGAAACCCCAATCTTGATCGATCACTGGGTGGTCTTTGAACATCCAGTATTTCATGAAAAATCTTCGAACCTGTGTTAAAACGCTTGAAGACACAATTAGCATTACTCAAATCAGTAGATAAATCATTTATTTTACCCTCGTTGGTTACATTTACATCTTCTAACTCACAGACTTTCTCTCGGAGTTGTACAACTTCCCTTGTCAATTGATCTCTTTCTTGAGACATAAGTTCCAAAGATTTCGATAACTCCTTGGCCGCAGACAAGGCCTTGATCAACTCACTACTTGTTACTTCACTCTTACTTTCAAGCTTGACATATTTCTTTTTAATTTTCAAGCTTTCTTTGTACAACATGTTGTACGCCACTTTAAGTTCATCAAAGTTCACTGCCTCTTCTTCAACTTCGCTGTCCTCTTTTGTTTCATAACTCATATTTTCACTACCTTTCTCATTAGTTTGATGTTTGGCTACAAAAGCTAAGTAATTCTTTCCAATATCGTCATCTCTATCACTTTCTGACTTTTCACTCAAGGAATCATCATCCCATGTCTTTACATTATAAACCTTTTGTTTCATTTTTTTATTGGCACAATCTTGAGCTAGATGTCCATATCCATGACATTCATAACACTTTGGCCCAAAGGGTGGTCCCTTAACTCATTTTCGTTCTTTATTCACTGATGACTCATTTTTACCTTTACCCTTTTTGATACTATCATCATTGTTATTAGTTTTTTTCTTAAAAAAACGCTTAACTTTTTTGGCAAATAAGGCAATAGCCTCCATATCATAATTGTCATCACTATCTGAGTCACTTGTATCTTTATTTGTCGCTTTATGTTTACTCGAAAAGGCTATGGATTTTTCCACATTTTTAATGACAACTTTCTTGGGAATCAAATCTTGGTCAAAATGAGTTAGTTCAAAGTTTGAAACTGACCAACAATTTCTTCAACAGACATTTCGGGCAATTTTCTTTTTCCTTCTAAAATATCAACTTTAGAATTAAAACGTTCTGGAAGGGGTCGCAAAATTTTTAACAACACGATAAGGAGATATGGGCTCACCCAATGTATAGCTAGTGTTGACAATATGATTTAGTTTAGCATAAAACTCGTCGAATGTCTCATTCTCCTTCATCCAAATCATCTCAAACTGTGTGGTTACTCGTTGTAGTTTTCCTTGTTTTACCGTGTCCGTCCCTTCATGCGTTGTAACCAAAATATCCCAAGCTTCCTTCGCAACCTTACAAGTAGAGATGCGATGAAACTCCTTAGTATCAATATAAGTAAAAAGTATGTTTAAGGCATGACTATTCACATCCTCGTCAATAGCCTTAAGATAGGCTACCATTTTTGCTTTCCAATGATCAAAATTAGTCCTTTTCTAATATCGGTGGTCTATTTGTATTTAACTTCATCGCTAACGAAATGAAAAAAACCGGATCCGCTAAGAATAAGAATATTCCACAAAGAGCGACCTGCTCGGATACCAAATGAAATTTCTAAATCGATGCGATGAATAATAATAATAGTAAGAAAATTCTCCAAACTAAATGATACAAGAACAAGGCACAAGATTTACGTGGAAAACCCCCGAAAAGGGTAAAAAAACCATGGGAAGGAATCATGCACTAAATAAATGTGTGATTACAAATAGACTTACTCGATGACCGTGTATCCTCACCACGAATCCTAAGCCCTACTTGTCGAATCCACGTACATCACACCCTAATTGCATGATCGCCATGTCTTGAATCCGCAAGCCTTCCAACTGTTTTGCCTTTCGAACTCCACGAAAGGGCTTAACTTGGAGATTGAATGTTGATGATGTATAAACCTCTCGAAGTTGAATGATTTGCACCAAGAATCTGTTGTTCTTCAATGTACTTCAAGATCCACAAAAAACCCGTCTCTATTTTGTAAATCACTTCGTCCATCTCTAAAAAATTATTGCACTGAATATATTTAGGCCCTTGGTAATTTGGTAGAATCACCACAATTTTATCACCACAATTTTGGGAAGAAGATCCAAGGCATGAATGGTGCCCAAGTAAAAATCTCTTTTACCCGGTTACTCACGGAAGGAACCAAACAAACCCCATCTTTGGTGGGTCTTTAAAGGGTAATAAATAAATGGAAAAGGGAATAAATGTTCTCGATAGAATAATAGATTGCCAACAAGAGAATTATCAATTAAGGGAAGGATTTGGCCTTAGAAATCAATCCATATGCAGTCACTTGACTTTTTGCTTGAGTAACCGTTTCCTTCTTGAGCGAACACCAATCCAAAACTTCCGAAAGCTTGACTAAAAACTAACGCGCTCAAAATAAAAACAAATACTTTGGAGATTCCTTTCCACACCTATACAGACACTCTAGAATAAAATGAAAAAAATAAAATCACACAACTCGATAAAAGGGGAATTGTAGTGGGCCGAAATCTAACAGTCCTAATGGGGCTCGGTGAAGGACCCCGGAGGAGCCCAGGCCCAAGCGGAGCTCCAGGCCTGCCAAGGGATAAAAGACTGTGGCCCGACCGAACTCGGCCAGTCTGAGACGAACCGGTGTCTCGGCCGACATACCGTGAACCGGACGAGCCATCCATAACGGATTGTATCCGAGATGGCTCGGGAGGATAAATCCGAGATACCGGTGACGTCTTCTGTGACGTCGCCCGAGGCGGTTAACGCCCGTAACAAACTGGGTGAGGGCCCATGTGCACTTTGCAAGTGGTTTCTGTGTCAGCGTGAGCCCCGCCGAGCGGTTATGCCACGCGTCGCCGCCCTATTGGAGGATGGATGAACGTAATACTCGTGAGGCCAATTCGTGATGCTCGGTGACGTCACCCGAGCCGAAATGACTAGGTTGCCCCTGTCCTAGGGAAGCCTATATAAACGAAGCGAAGTGGCCCTAAGAAGGGACAACTCTCTCTCTCTAAAAACTTACTCTCTCAACTTACATCCCTCTTCTTCCCCGATCTCTTACTAGATCGTCGGAGTGCCTTCCCTGGCCACATTCCGGCCAGGTTTGGTGCTAATGACATGCTCTACTTGTGCAGGGGCTCGCGAAGGCCTACTGAGGACTCTCTCGCCATTCACTCGGGTCAGGAGCCAAGGGAGAAGGCTCAAAGGATTTTTGAGGACACCACAATTGGCGACTCTGCTGGGGACACAACCCAGAAACTCCGGTGCTCCTCCCTAGATCCGCCCCTTTTCTCTCCTTTTTCTCTCTAAATCCTTGACTCACAATGGGTGGCGAACAACCCCAACCACCACACCTCAGCGACCCCCTCCACCCTTCCTCCTCCATGGATCCCAAGGGGACCCCTCACGTCTCTGTCTCCACCCAGCCAGGCCACCTCGGACTCACTCCGAGCCCGGATCCACAGCAACTAGCCATCCAGCGCCTCACTCACCACCTAGAGGAGCGAGACGCAGAGATGGAGGCGATGAGAGCTCAAGCTCTCTAAGCTAACCGAGACGGCAAAGAAGAAGGCTGCTGCAGAGAGACCACCGCAACGTCTCATGGAGGGCTCTCCGGCCAAAGACGCTCGGCCAAGGATCGAACTGGTAACCCTGACAAAGAGAGGGCTCACAATAAGGCTCTCGTGCTTCGGCACGTGAACCCATCGACCGAGCACCTCTCAAGGGGCCACCAGGGAGATTCCTCTCGGCACTACTTTTCACAGGTCTCGGAATCAAGTGCTCGTTCGCCATATTCACAGTTGTCTGCATCTCACGAAACGGTGTACTGCTTCGAAGATGGCAAATATAAACCAATCTATCTCCGAAAGGACCCCAAGGAGGCGGCCTTCACCGAACGTTCTTCTGGCCAACGCCGCCATAAGACCCCTCCACAGCCAGCTAAATCTGCTGATCTCCGAGCTCGAGTAGAGCAGTTGAAGAAAGCCTCTCCACAAGAGCAAAATCTGGTCGTCTTCCGAGATGGCGATACGGGAAAGCGTCATACCTACCGAACTGACGAAAAAGCTCACCATGATGACGCTGGTGGAAAAAGAAAGGAGAAAGAACCCCGGGAGCAAACCCGTCACGAGCGTCACCACGAGCGTCACCACGAGCGCCGCCATGATGAGCAGCGCCATACTTATACCGAGAAGCGCTCTCGGACCAGCGATGGATTTGTCATACCGTCACTTCCCCCTCTCTCATCTCTCCCTCCCTTGCCGAGCGTCGACGAATGCTTGAAGCAGTTGGCAAAATCACCTTTCACAAAGGAGATCGCCTCGGCAACTTTACCAGCTGGATTCTCGCTCCCAAAGTTCAACCGCTACGACGCCCTCACGGACGTGTACAACAATCTCATATACTTCAGACAGATCAACCTTTACACCTCGGATCAAGCTATA
>JADGMU010000096.1:0-144619 GCA_016920895.1 Vaccinium myrtillus | reverse complement strand
TTGGTGAGGAATTGACCAACAGGAAAATAATAGCCACACAGAATAGGAAAAGTTCCACGCAGGGAACAGAAATCTCCATAAAAGAAAATAACCTAAAACAAAACAAAAATGAAAAAAGGAAATGAACTACGAATCTGAAACTCCACCAAATATACCGCAAGCTTCAAACTTGAGATCCCAAACTCCGAACTCTGAAACTTATTCAGCAAGAATTTTTCACTTGGATGAATTTTATTTCCTGGATCGTGGCCCCAGGGTTTATCCGAACGGCCATTCGGATCGGAGAAGAACCACCAACTGAGAAAAAGAAAAATAGCATTTCTTCAGCAAACCGAAAAGATTAAAATAAAAAAATCTATTTATTTAGCTTCGGATCAATAAAAATATGTGTTCGGATTCATGTTCAATAGAGGGATCACGTACAGTAGTTTTTGTAGATGGTAAGAAAGACTGAAATAATTTTTGGAGCTGCCATGGAAAAAATCAGGGCAATTTGATCCATTATCTAATTCTCTAAATTTTCTTCAAAACTCCTTCAGAATTCAGGATTTCTGAATGACAAATTGGGTTGAGTTTATGGACGCAAATTAATTTTTTTTTTTAAATTAGGAAACAGCTCGAATAAGTTGTGTGACTGAAACGTATCACACACCCATCAATGCATAATCTATACACTATGGGTCCGTATGCATTGATAAAGAACAAGTAAATTCATCGCCAACGACTGCAAAACCAATTCCGCAACGAAATGAAGTTAGAAATTTCATAACTGATGGAACAAATTAAAATCACTTCACGTACAAAAGCTATTAGCAGAAAAAGAAGAGTAAAACAAAGTGAGAGAATATGGATGTTGCTTGCTTACTTAGGTTCTTCGGCCTGCCCTTTTCTGCTTCTTTTGAAGTTTCTTCTCTCTCCCAAACGTCTCGACAAACCAACAATGATACCTTCTGGTAAGAGTTGTCCCAATAACCAACCCAACGACTAGCCCACTTCCATATCCCAAGGCTATGACCATCCAATAAACACCTCTCGAAAACTCAAAACCGTGACCTTGAAAGATAGATGGAGGTGGTGGTGTGGTCATTGAGTTTCCGCATAACTTCGACAATGGGACACCACACAATCCTGAATTCCCATCGTATGAACTATTTTCAAATGTATCAAATTGTTTCCCTCGAGGTATAGGAGTCCGGTGAGCCGATTATGAGAAACATTTAAGATTGAAAGAAAAGTGAGTTGGGTAAGTTGCCAGGGATCTGACCGAGAGAGAAAGTTTTGGGATAGGTCTAACAACTCAAGGATGTCAATTTTGCCAACGATGGTGGGATAGCGCCAGTAAGTTTGTTGTTAGAAATGTTTAGAAATATAAGTCCACTGAGACTTCCAAAGGATTCTGGGATATTCCCAACAAATGTGTTGTTTGAGAGATCAACAATCACCAAGACACTTGGAATCTCCTCGTACAACCTTTGTATCCCTTTGTTCACCACTTTCATTGAGTAGTCATAATATGAATACCCTCGCTCGTATTGTGAAATTGTAGACAAATATGTAAAATTCTCTTTTTTATCATTTTCATTCCAAATCCGATTTAATGTATTCTTGTCCTGAAAAGCCATTGCAACTGAGGTCAATTATCCGCAACTTTGGAAATATAGAGTTGTTTTTGGGATTCCTATGGGGCCATGGAATTTGTTTGATCCCAAAAGAAGAAGCTCTAACTTGGGAAGAGCTCCCAACCAAGAGGGGAAAGTATCCTCAATCTGATTATTCTGAAGAACAAGACACTTCAGCATAGTGCAATTTGCTAATGATCTTGGTACCGGACCCTGCAATTGATTTTGACCTAAATCAATCATCACCAATTGGCTTTTCATTGTGAACGTTGAAGGAATATTTCCGTGGAAATTATTGCCATTTAGATTCAACACGAGAAGATCCTCGCTATAATTCGCCAAACATGGAGGTATTGTGCCATTTAAATTGTTGTTGGACAAATCAAGCACACGAAGTGAATTCTTGTGGCATATTGATGGTGGAATTGGTCCCAACAATGCGTTATTGTTGGCTTGATAAAAAACCATGCTTGGTGGTGGAGCGGGAATCGAACCTTGAAGGTTGTTAGAAGAGATGTCAAACAGTTGTAGAAATCGCCATGGGATGATAGCAGGCTGTTGCTCGAAGCCTGTAAGAAAGTTTTGGTTAAACCGCAATGCATCTTGAAATCGTAGAATGCTAGGGAACTCAACTAAGTTGCATGACCCCAATGCTAGATTTTTAAGCTTTGGGAGAGTACCATTCATACTACTATATATTTTTGTTGATCAAATTCAGAATAGCTTGTTGGATGAAAGCATATCGTGGGCCGGGGTGTAGAGATGTATCCCATGGAGATATTGTGTTCAGATTTGAATCACTTATTGAAGCTCTGTGATGAGGGGTTGGCTACTGAGGTGTTTCTTGTTTCTTTTGTTTTTGTTTGAGTTGATCTCTTATCGACTCTTGCTATTGTATTGTGTTTTGCCTGCCTTGGCCTCTATTGTTGGTTTGGTGTAGGAGGTCTTTTCAGACTCTCCATCCCTTTCCTGATTGGCTTTTGGCTCTCTTTGTACCTTTTCTTTATCCATATATTTTTCTTTGGGCTCTCTTTGTACCTTTTCTTTATCTATATATTTTTCTTTGCTGATAAAAAAAAAATTGATGTAGAAGTATCAAGCTACTGATATTCATGAAATGAGTATTTTCTATTATTTTTTTTGTGTACTTTTAAATATATAATTGATATATATACATGGATCCCCTTCTAATAAGGGGATCCCTTATTTTTTCTTATATGCGGACTTCACCCAATTCTCGACTTTTTCAATCAAATTTTGATTAATTCGAACCGTTCAATGTTTTTAAAACACGTTTTTAAGGGGCTTCGCTAGGAATCATTAAAAAAAAAAAGGACTTGGAAAGGCTTTATCCTATCGGTTTTTGATAAAACTGTACACATACAGTTTTTATTGAAAACTGATCGGATGCAGCCCTTCTGGGTCATTTTTTTTTACAACTCCTCGCGGGGATCCTCAAAAACACGTTTAAAAAACATCGAATGGTTCGGATCATCAAAATTTCATCGGGAAATGTGAAGTCAGGATTTAAACAGTATAAGGGATTCTTTATTAGAAGTTTTCCCCATATATACCATACCCAACCTGGTATGATACGTACCAATAGAAAAAGAAGTACCCAAGCCAGTATGGAATTCAAAACCTTGATGAATCTATTGGGGTTGATAGAGCCATGGAGAAAGCTACTACTGAAGTCGAGGCTGATCACATGACCGGTGTTGTCATCACACTCGGTGCCATGCCCATGAGCAGCAACTGTTGCTCTTTCCACCAAGTAGCTTCCATGATTCGAGTTTTGGAGGCTTATTGACATTTTTGGTCCACAAAGTATAACTTTCGTTATGTTTTGGTCCCCAACATACCAATTGCAAACATTTGATTCCCAACGTTCTGATTTTGTGTTTAAAAGGTACTGTTCCGACGCTGTCGCTTTCTCCGTTAAATTGATTGGGTAAATTACAATGTCACCCTAATGTTGTATTTGCCCATACCCCATTTCTACCATGTTTTTTCAAATCTTTTTCGTATTTTATTTTGGATTCTTCTTGTGGAGTTTTTTAGTCGAGTTTTTTTTTTTGGATTCTTCTCTTTGAGCCCAAAAAGTAAAATATTATTATCTGTTGTTATTTTTTGTAAATAAATTAAAAATATCACTTGAGAAAATCGCCTCTAGGTTTTTTTTGCCTTTGAACATTTCCGACCTACAGTTACTAGTAGCGAAGACCTTCAAAATGCCCACAAATCCACCGCCGCACAATCATAAAAAAGTAACCAATTCAACACTACACAAGGACAATAGTTGAACTGCGGATCAATTACTTAAGAAAAAATAATTTGCATTAGTTTATTTTGGGTCACTTTTTTATAGATTAGTAGTTCGTACGAGAAAAATCTAAAAGGAAAAAAATTATTAATCAAACTTTTTTTAATAAAGACAAAATTTTGATCCCAATTCTTTTGTGGATTATTGGTTTGTTTTTAATTAGTTAAATTTTAGAAATTTCGATCAAACTTTTAACTTTTAGATTCGTTTTGCCGAGACGAACCAATAATCCACAAAAAATGGATGCAAAAGTAAAAAATGCAAAAAAAAATTGAATAAGGTAATTTTACAATGGGGGATGCAAACGTGGAGGGTTACGAGATTTATGAGGTTGTATAGGTGGTAATGGTGGCTTTCGAACAGTGGAGGTAAATCGTGGCCGAAAAGATAAATTTTTTAGATTATTTTTGTAATTTATTCAAAAAAAAATAGTTTGGACAATATTTTTTTTTTTTAAATTTTCGTATTCCTCTGGATGAAACAAACCAATAATCCAAGAAAAACTAATGCAAAAACAAACAAATGAGAAAAAGATTTGAATAAACCTTGTAGAAATTGGGTTGGGACTTACCTATTATGGAAGTATAAACCTTAATGGTGATATTTGCAATTAACCCAATCAATTTAACGAGAAGATGCAATAACATCAGCACCAGGGACCTTTTAAACGCAAAATTAGAACGTTGGGAATCAAATTTTTGCAATTCGTATTCGGGACCAAAACGGAACCAAAGTCATACTTTGGGGATCAAAAATGTCTACAAGTCAGTTTTGGATAGGCAGAAGGGGCAACAGAAGCAAACTTGTCAATGACAAAATTATACTTGAACTACAGCAAAGGCTTTGCTCTCATTTTTCATGGGAAGAGTAAGTTAATATGATAAGATTAAAGAAACACAAGATTAGGCAGATGCGAAGATACAAGATTGGGTAGATGCGAAGATACAAATATGTATCCATGATGTTTGTATATAGCTAGCTACCAGCCAACCAAATCTTGGATGAGAAAGCTTGATCCCTTTGATGTTCTTTTATAGTTGCGTTTCGGGACTCCTATTGTATAATACCCTTGTTTGACAAGTTGATCATCTTATTTTTCTATACCCAAGATGTTCCAAGAATGTTGCTATTACTACAAAAAAATTTATTTATTTTTACTTTCCGGACCAAATTTCGACGATCCGAATCGCTCAATGTGTTTAAAACGTGTTTTTCCAAGGCCAACGCGAGAAATCGCCAAAAAACCAAAATACCTGGAAGGGCTTCATCTGAAGAGTTTTTTCATAATAACCGTACATATACAATTTATCAAAAACTGCTCGGACGAAGCCTTTCCGGGTATTTTTTTGATGATTCGTCATGGTGACCCTTAAAAACGCGTTTTAAACACATTGAGCGGTTCAGATTGTCGATATTCGATCCCAAACCATGAGGTCGTCGCGGAATTTCTGTAATGAAGTCCTCATTAGATCATGATTCTATATATATATATATATATAGGGAGCGGATTAGTGGACACTTTTGCACACATTTTAACATTCTATCTTAGCCATAGAGATGGAGGGCTGAAATTAAAAGTTAAAAAACCCATGCTCCCACGTGTTCTCCAAGCTCCCACGTTGAACCCTCTCTCTTCCTCCCCTCTCTCCCCAAAAATGCTAATGTACTCTACCTCTAGTCTTGACGGCGTGCTGCCGCGGACTCACCATCGCTTCTAATTTTTCCCCAATTTCGATCAGATAAACAGCACAAAATCCACCCTTTACAACAACTCTGATCCGTAGTATTGGTATCTTCAAAACTTTTAGACCCAATAGGGTTTTTCTCAGATCAGTCCCAATTGATGGTGCCTCCAACTGAGTCGGCAGTGAGTTGTACTGGGTCAAAAAGTGCGTGAAGGCCAAGGAGCTTTGCCTCTGTCGTTATTCAGCAAGGTGCAGCAGGAGGAGTGAATTTATACAATCAAATTGAGTCAATAAAGGCTGATAATGGATTTATTCAATATTTAAAGGGGTCGGATTTGGCTGTGATTTGAAAAAAAAAATCCAATATTAATTAAATGTAGTGATTTCACTGGGATGAATTCCATTTTGGATAAAACGTGGGGGCTTGGACGACGTGTGAGAGCATGTGCTTTTTAACTTTTAATCTAGCCCACTATTTATATGGCTGAGATTGAGTGTCAAAATATGTGTGTAAAATGTGTGTCCACGGATCCGCTCCCATATATATATGTAATGACTAAATAAAATATTGAAACTACCTTACCTGATAACTGATTATTAGAAAGCTCAAGCTCTTTTAAAGAAGTGATGTTAAACAATGAGGATGGTATAGAACTAGCGAGACTGTTGGAGTTGAGCCACAAAGTCTCTAAACTATGAAGATTTCCCATCTCTGGAGGAATTACACCTGCAAAGCAATTTTATAAATTCTATGAAGCCTCTCTTGAAATGATATTTGATATGGGAAGTAAAAAATAATAATAATGCTCCATTTGAAATGAAGATTCAAATTTAACGTTGAAGAATTCTATGGGTGTGTGGGCACGGTATGCATGCATCCTTTAAGTTGTAGTGTAAGAAATCCATAACAATTGTATAGGAATACATTTACACATAATTTCATAATCAATTTTGAATTCATAATATTTTCTCACTACTACTTAAAAAAAAAAAAAAACTAAAAAGACAATAGCTAGTTTTTACTAGTAATCTTTTGTTACAGTTCCCGAACCAACTACCTAGCTTGTCGTCAGAAGACTTTCCATTGTCAGTGTTATTAGATAATATGTTCTAGTATATTTATATTTATTTGTACTTAATTGAATAAGTTTTATAATTCAAGTATTAAAGACTCGTCCTCAATAATTCGCTTAGATTCATATCATCTTCTGTTGTTTTTCAAAACTCTTTCACAAAGCTTGCTTTTACCAGTTAACCAACTTGCTATAAAGCCCGATTATGAAGGACGGAGTTTTCCTACAGTATGTGGTTATGGGGACTCCTTCTACCCACAGCAAATGACAGCTATGTTTGGATGATCGGATCTTGAGTAGGAATCAGAATATATATGATTATAGATAATAAAATTTTTAGGAATTTTACTTGAGTAGGAATAGGAATATGATTAATTTGCTATAAATAATTATTTGATACCGGGAGTAATTTCATTCTGGTTTTGGAGTAGTTTAGTAATCTTATGCTATAAATTGTGTTTTGGCCTAAAAAGTTGATTGGCTAATTGTTTCGTCTTTATTTGATTTTTTCTCGTGTTTTTTAGTTTTTCATCAACTTTTTGTGTATTATTGGTTACAAAAGTAAAAATTGTGATCAAATAATTTTTTTTTTCGAATGAAGACAAAAATAAGTCAAAAAGACAGCTTTTTACATTTTTGTCGATCTTAATCAAAAAATTGAGAGTTCTAGTCATAATTTTTTACATCTTTGGATTCCTCTCGCTGAGACGAACCAATAATACTCAAAAAACAGATGTAAAACTAACAAACGCCAAAAAAAAATCAAATAAAGACAAAACAAAAAGTTAAGTTGGCTTTTTTAGCCAAAACTTAATTTGAAAATTTATCAAAGTCAAAATTATCTTTTTAAGGATTGGAATAAGAATCTTAGTTTACCATAGGGTAAAGGACGGATCAGATCCCCACTTAGTTTGGGAATATGATTCCTAGTTGAATATTTTATCGAATCGTGTTCCTCCTATTCCTTGTCTCTTCCAAACATTTTAATCATGAAAGTATGGCATCATATACCCATTTTGATCTTAATTCGATCTGGAGCATTTTGTCTCCCAATTACGAGAGCGCTATATTAATATAATTAACTCCCTTTTTTTTTTTTTTAAACATCGGTAGTTGCGAAGATACAAACATGTATCCATGATGTTTGTATATTGCTAGCTGCCAGCCTACCAATGCTAGTTACCAAATCTTGCGAAGATACAAAATTATGCTCTCATTTTTATGTTTGTTTTTTATCATACAATTAAAAGAAGCTAATATTATGCTAATCCCAACTAAATTCTTCAATAAATGCTCTATTTCCCCTTATAAGCTGTCTTGTAGCTTCTACTTGATTATTGGTTAAAAAAGTGATATTAAGCAAAATTGGGAACTGCAACAACATATGTTTTTTGAAAATAGAAGTATTGACAGTGTAAGGTAATATAAATATGAAGCAAAGTATATATATATATAGTCATGATCTCTTGAGGACTCCCTCACGGATCGTTCCGTCTGGACCACCAATGTTTTTTACTTTCTGGACCAAATTTCGACGATCCGAACCAAATGCGTTTATAACGTGTTTTTCCAAGGCCAACGTGAGAAATCGCCAAAAAACAAAAATACCTGGAAGAGCTTCATCTTAAGAGTTTTTCATAATAACCGTACATATACAATTTATCAAAAATAGCTCGGATGAAGCTCTTCCGGGTATTTTTTTGGTTTTTCGTCCTGGTGACCCTTAAAAACGCGTTTTAAACACATTTAGCGGTTCGGATCGTCGAGATTCAACCCTGATCCATGAGGTCGTCACGGAATTTCCGTGAGGAAGTCCTCATTAGATCATGATTCTATATATATATATATATATATAGGGAGCGGATTAGTGGATACTTTTGCACACATTTTAACACTCTATCTTAGCCATAGAGATGGAGGGCTGAAATTAAAAGTTATAAAACCCATGCTCCCACGTGTTCTCCAAGCTCCCACGTTGAATCCTCTCTCTTCGTCCCCTCTCTCCCCAAAAATGCTAATGTACTCTACCTCTAGTCCTAACGGCGTGCTGCCGCCGACTCACCATCGCTTCTAATTTTTCCCCAACTCCGATCAGATCAACTGCACAAAATCCACCCTTTACAACAACTCTGATCCATAGTATTGGTATCTTCAAAACTTTTACACCCAATAGGGTTTTTCTCAGATCAGTCCCAATTGATGGTGCCTCCACCTGAGTCGGCAGTGAGTTTTACTGGGTCAAAAAGTGCGTGAAGACCAAGGAGCTTTGCCTCTGTCGTTATTCAGCAAGGTGGAGCAGGAGGAGTGAATTTATACAATCAAGGCTGATAATGGATTTATTCAACATTTAAAGGGGTCGGATTTGGCTGTGATTTGAAAAAAAATCAAATATTAAAATGTAGTGAATTCACTGGGGTGAATTCCATTTTGGATAAAACGTGGGGGCTTGGACGACGTGTGAGAGCATGTGCTTTTTAACTTTTAATCTAGCCCACTATTTATATGGCTGAGATTGAGTGTCAAAATATGTGTGTAAAATGTGTGTCCACGGATCCGCTCCCATATATATATGTAATGACTAAATAAAATATTGAAACTACCTTACCTGATAACTGATTATTAGAAAGCTCAAGCACTTTTAAAGAAGTGATGTTAAACAATGAGGATGGTATAGAACTAGCGAGACTGTTGGAGTTGAGCCACAAAGTCTCTAAACTATGAAGATTTCCCATCTCTGGAGGAATTACACCTGCAAAGCAATTTTATAAATTCTATGAAGCCTCTCTTGAAATGATATTTGATATGGGAAGTAAAAAATAATAATAATGCTCCATTTGAAATGAAGATTCAAATTTAACGTTGAAGAATTCTATGGGTGTGTGGGCACGGTATGCATGCATCCTTTAAGTTGTAGTGTAAGAAATCCATAACAATTGTATAGGAATACATTTACACATAATTTCATAATCAATTTTGAATTCATAATATTTTCTCACTACTACTTAAAAAAAAAAAACTAAAAAGACAATAGCTAGTTTTTACTAGTAATCTTTTGTTACAGTTCCCGAACCAACTACCTAGCTTGTCGTCAGAAGACTTTCCATTGTCAGTGTTATTAGATAATATGTTCTAGTATATTTATATTTATTTGTACTTAATTGAATAAGTTTTATAATTCAAGTATTAAAGACTCGTCCTCAATAATTCGCTTAGATTCATATCATCTTCTGTTGTTTTTCAAAACTCTTTCACAAAGCTTGCTTTTACCAGTTAACCAACTTGCTATAAAGCCCGATTATGAAGGACGGAGTTTTCCTACAGTATGTGGTTATGGGGACTCCTTCTACCCACAGCAAATGACAGCTATGTTTGGATGATCGGATCTTGAGTAGGAATCAGAATATATATGATTATAGATAATAAAATTTTTAGGAATTTTACTTGAGTAGGAATAGGAATATGATTAATTTGCTATAAATAATTATTTGATACCGGGAGTAATTTCATTCTGGTTTTGGAGTAGTTTAGTAATCTTATGCTACAAATTGTGTTTTGGCCTAAAAAGTTGATTGGCTAATTATTTCGTCTTTATTTGATTTTTTTCGTGTTTTCTAGTTTTTCATCAACTTTTTGTGTATTATTGGTTCGTCTCGGCGAGAGGAATCAAAAAAGTAAAAAATTGTGATCAAATAAATTTTTTTTTCGAATGAAGACAAAAATAAGTCAAAAAGACAGCTTTTTACATTTTTGTCGATCTTAATCAAAAAATTGAGAGTTTTAGTCATAATTTTTTACATCTTTGAATTCCTCTCGTTGAGACGAACCAATAATACTAAAAAAAAAAATCAAATAAAGACAAAACAAAAAGTTAAGTTGGCTTTTTTAGCCAAAACTTAATTTGAAAATTTATCAAAGTCAAAATTATCTTTTTAATGATTGGAATAAGAATCTTAGTTTACCATAGGGTAAAGGACGGATCAGATCCCCACTTAGTTTGGGAATATGATTCCTAGTTGAATATTTCATCAGGAATCGTGTTCCTATTCCTTGTCTCTTCCAAACATTTTAATCATGAAAGTATGACATCATATACCCATTTTTATCTTTTCCAAACATCATAATCATATAATAAGGCCACACATTCTCATTTCTCCCAAGAATCCCGAAACTGAGCCTAAATACCTTTTACGTAATGTGAAACATATCTTTGATATGAATTAGAGCTCAATCCATCAAGAATCATAATCGGGAGAACACATACATGGAAAGTGGCCAAGTGCTAGGGGCATATGGTACGCTCCATTGTGTATTACTTCTTGTTATGTATTATGATTTTGGTACTTGTTACGTATAGTCTTGGTCAATTTACAAACTGGATTTTAAAAAATTCACAATTCACATCGCTATTTATGGTAACCTTGTTACGTATGGTTTTGGTATTTGTTCAAAATATTAACAATCCTCCGCATTTGGCCAAAGGGTTCCGAAAATTTTCAATCGGATGCAGACAGAGAAAAGCATATATAGAAAAACAGTAGAGAGGGCATTAAGTATTAAGGTTTCCCAAATAAACAGGTTTCCTAAACAGATTTAAGATCCAACTTTTATTAGGTCGGTGCTCTTACGTAGCATACCATTATTTTGGAAGCCCAAACTGACTACCTCGCTCGTATTGCCTCATTGACGACTGTTCCCAGTATTACCCTCTCTCTATTGGATGATGCACAAAGTGAAAAGGTTAACACAAATTATCATACCTCGGAGGTTGTTTTTACCAAGGAATAAGTACTTGAGCAGTGTCAAATTCCCAATCCCGCGAGGAATGAACCCGGTAAAGTTATTCCCAAACAAAGATAGATACTGAAGCTCTCTACATTCACCCCAATGCGATGGAACGTCACCGGAAAACTCATTATAAGAAAGCCGGAGCTTTATAAGTTTCGGAAGGTGACTGCACACGTCATCTGGGAGACTACCCGACAATGAATTAAGCGCAAAATTGAGCCGTTGCATAGACGAGACATTGAAAATACTTGTCGGAATCTCTCCGCTGAAGTCATTGGTGACCAACTCGAACACCTTTTCATTTGTTGAAATCAGCAAAAAATAAATTTTATTAGTGACTCAAACGATAAATAGCACATGCAAAGAAAATCATTTATTTCTTGCACAGGCACAGCAAATTAACAAAAAAAAAAAAAAGCATGATTGCGAGATCAATGGTAAACCTTTAACCGGTGCAATTGACCCAGCTCGGCCGGTAGATGGCCATTGAAGTGGTTGTAGCTGATGTTGAAATAGGTTAGGAACGAGAGATTTCCTATCTGGGGAGGGATGGTGCCGTTAAGTCCCATGTTAGAGAGATCCAAGGACGTGACCCTGTTTTGGCCGCGACGGCGGCAAGAGACACCAAGCCAGTGGCAGAATGAGGTGTTTGTGGACCAATTAGTTGCCAATATGTGATTTGGGTCGTAGGTGATGTGGGATTTGAAAGCCAAAAGAGCTGATTCATCTGAATTGGTGTAGTTGGCTGCACCACCACCTAAAGCTATCAAAAATTTCATGAACACCAAAGCTAAAGAGAAAACGGTAGTAGCAGCCTTCTCCATGAAGCTGGCAGGGATTAGTGTGAAATGGGTAGATGCATTTAAGTTGAAGATTTGTGGTTTAGTTACTATTTATATCCTTTTTTGACGCAATAATTGGAGTGGGTCCACAGCTCATGGGTCCACGCTTTGCCCCTGCATGAGTCCATTTTGCGTAAGAGCATACCCAATGGTGTGGTCGAAAGCAGCACTAAGTTGGACCTGAATTTGAACCACAAAAAACAACAATGGTGTGGTTACATAGAATAGATACACAAAACGTTTCCAGAAAACTCCAATGAGTGGACTGAATCTGAACCACTTCTCGGTATTTTTTATGGGCACTTAACATTTTTGTGGTTAACTAAAATATGTATTTATAATTTGCACAACAACCCCCTATCCTATTAAAACAATGCTGCCGTCCCCTTTACTCACTGAAATCACATTACACTCCCTGTCTCCCTCTGGCTTTAAAATTTTCTATTGAATTTGGTACATCCATCAGTGAAATGGGTTTACTTATGTTTTTGGTCCCTAAAGTATTACTCACGTCTCATTTTTATCCTCAATGTATCAATTGCTGAATTTATTCCCCAACGATCAAAATTTGTACCAATCAAGTTCCCGACCCAAACTCCGTTAGCTTTTTCCGTCAAAACGTGGGGCAACGACGCCATTTTGCCCAAATTTTTTTAAAAAACAATTATCTTTTTTTTAAAACCTTCTTTTAAAACAAATATATTTAGAAAACAAATTTTTTTTTAAGAAATTGAAAAAGTATTTAAAAAATACATTCTTTATATATTTTTGCTCAAAACCCCCCACCATCAAACACCAACCACCGCCACGGCCACCGCCCATGTCCACCGCCACCACCCACGCCCTCCACCAAACCAAACCCACTCCCCCCTTCCTAACCCTAATCCTCTCTATATCCCTCTAATAGAGAGCCAGTCTTTAACCCCAACCCACTCCCATCAATGGCTACCCCCTCCTCACCACCACCACAACGACACCACTCCTCTCCCTTGCAATCGCCACCTTATCGAATCCTACCAGGAAAAGTGGTACGCCCTCAAGCGGGGCCTGCTCAAGGTCAGCCAATGGGAGGAGATTGCCGTAACCGTCACTGCCCGCTGTGGCTACGACGATCCCTCTAAGACCGCCGTCCAGTGCCGCCACAAGATTGAGAAGCTCCGCAAGCGGTACCAAGCCGAAAAGCACAGGCCCAATCCCCGTGCCAGTTGGGAGTACTTCGATCTCAAGGGACCTGTTGAAACGCGACCCTTTCCCCGTCTCGGCCAGGCCCATGGCCATGGTTCAGTACCATGATTTTGTATATATACCTATACATATAGGCATACATATATCATCCTTTGTTCGTTGTCGATTATCTTTAGACTCATTTGTTTTGTAATTTGATGCAGATCTGATGCTTTACATTGTTTGTTTGCTCATTGTTGTCAAATTTGATTTTTTTTTCTTTTACAAATTAAAATTGATTTAGAAAAGGCCACTGATTTTTTTGTTTTTTGTTTTCAATTGTTTTTACGGCCTGAGATTGCTATGGGGATTGGCTTGTGGGAATCCAATAATGTTCTTTTTGGTTGTGTTGATTTGATTGAAATTATACACACACACACACATATATACATACATACATACATACATACATACATATACAAGATGTTTTTTTAAAATACTTTTTTCAATTTCTTTTTAAAAAACTGTTTTCTAAAATTATTTTTTTTCCAAAAAGTAGTTTTTTTAAATATAATTGTTTTTTCAAAAAACAATTGGGCTAAATGACATCGTTGCCCCTCCTTTTGACCGAAAAGGTTAACGGAATTTGGGTTGAGGACTTGATTGGTACAAATTTTGAATGTTTGGGACTAAAAGTCAGCAATTGATACATTGGGGACAAAAATGAGACGCGGGCAGTATTTTGGGGACCAAAAAAGTATATAAGCCCAGTGAAATGTAAGTGGTTTACAAAACAGAAATAGACAATGTCATCAGAAATATCTTCCCTAATACCTATTTAGCTAAATAATTCTTTTATTATGGAAAATTGCGTCCATGAGTACAATAACAAAATAAATGTCCTATAAATGCTTCCCCATCCTTGTACCACCACTACGCCACCTAGCTTAGTTATCACCTCCATATATTAGCAAAGAGGTTGCCTTATTCACGGCCCCTCCTGAAAGGGTTGTTTACGGAAGCCCCACTTTAGGGCCTATTAACACCTCATAGCAATAATCTGACTTGTTCATTTTGTAGGACTCGCAGAGTAACGTGTATATGCAAAAAGTCACCTTAACCCAGCATAAATAGGTATATCAAAAAATTGAATTTCGGTGCAAAAAATTAATATCGTAAAGGAAGAGTAGTAGTTTTTTTTTTTGTTAAAAGAGAGTCGTAATGTAAATATTCGAAGAGTGCCGATCGAGAAATTAAGAGATACTGCCATGTGGTTTCGAGGCATCTCATGCATTACAAATTGATGTGGGGCTCTTGCTCCATAGTCAATAAATGACCGTAGTGGCGTAGCTAGCTAGAAGTAACCACTAACCACTAGTGGGGCATAATGAAGCACAATTAAAACTCACAAAATTATAATTTACTACTCCTAAGTACTAACTAATTAGGAAACTTCACTAAATTATAATTTCCAATGATATTTGGTCTTTCTTCACTAAATTATAATTTCCCACATCATGATATTCTCGAAAAGTATCTTCACTTCACCTTCCATCCCTTCAACATTATCTGCGTACCATGATTTCCCACTACCTTCTCCTACCACTTTCTTTGTGATTAGTGAATAAATTCTATCCGCCAGCGATGGAAACCATGGGGTTTCCGGCACTATTATTATGGACTCCACCGTGCGTTGATTGTTACAATCCAAACCATTCATCTTGTATCCCTTTCATAGTAGTATAATCACGCAAAAAATTAGTTTGGTTAGATATTGATAGGTATTTCAAAAGTTGAACTTCGATTTATAAAATAAATAGTCTAGTACTATCAATAAATTTTAAAGCTAAACTTGTCCATGACTGTCCATTTTATAAACCAAAAATGTAGAGTTGGCATGATTTACACTTTCAACAGTGTACACCAAAAAAATTCCTATAAGGAGAACCAAATGTGAATGGAAGAATCCTATAAGAGAAAATGATTTCCAGCCAAATAATTCACTTTGAAAATTGGAAAGCTAGTTTTAGTTTTCCAAAACTGCTATATACCCACGGATTTTGACTCATCATTGATACAGTGAATGAGTTTCTAGACTTCTAGTTTCCTCCCGGCCCCACATTTGTTTGCATGCTTGAGGCACCAATGTGTGGATGAAACCTCGAAATTCGTGCCAACTTCTAACGCATTCAAGCCTACGGGGAAAGCTACTTGTGTGCAAGAAGTTTATTGTGATTGTGGTTTCTACCATTTGTGATAATGATTTTGTTGCCACACACTTTGCTATCAAGTTGAGAGAGAGAGACTCTCAAGTCAAGAAGTTTATTGTGATCGTGGTTTTTACCATTTGTGATAATGATTTTGCTACCACACACTTTGGTATCAAGTTGAGAGTGAGAGAGAGACTCTCAAGTCTCCACCCATATCATGCATGAAATGGGATCTTGTATTCTGTTCTCGTCTAAAAATAATCCTTGGAGGTAGTCCTTTGATTGTCATCGAAACAATCTTGTATAGCTTTTTTCCATTTTTTGTTTGTTTGTGTGTGTGCTTGGTTTATATATTGATTGACCGTTGATTGGTGAGTTTTTCAATTGAGGGTTCATACATAGCAAATCATTAAACCTAGGCAATTTACAATTTTTCAACTGGTATCAGAGCGGGTCACTCATTGATTTTGTGACTTTTTCACGAGCGGGTCGTTATTTTTTTTTATTTGCTAGTATGGATTCACCAAAAGAAAGTAATTTTTAATTCAAACTTCCGAGTTTTGATAGCTCCAACTATGTTGAATGTGCTACATCAATCTTTCCGGTACTTATAGTACTAAATATGACACTGAGAATATAAGTGATGCTTTAGACAGTGAGGATAAATATGATGCAGAAACTATGGCTTTGTTTGCAAAAAACTTTAAACGTTCTTTTAACACAAAAGCTAGTTTAGGAATAGCCACCATGTTAAAACAGTGTGAGAAAGAGAAAATTAAAACCTTGTGTGAACTTAATATGCTTAAACGCGAACATCTTATTCTTGAAAATAATTTACATAGCCTTAATCGGACTACTAAGCTTCTTGAATCAAAAGTAGCAAATTTGCAAGTTGAACTTGACAAGGCCAATGATACTTTAAAAAATTCAACACAGTTACACAAGTCTTGAATGAAGTGTTAAGTGTTCAAAAGGTAACTTAGAACACAGAAGGGCTTAAATATAAAGGAAAAGCTTCAACAGCTATGGTGCAAGGAAAAACGGATGTGATCAAGCCAAGTAGCAATGCTCTCATTTCTCCGGTGGCCAACAAAACCAAGTCGTGTATCAAAGAGAACAATGTCAAACAGGCACACATAAAGCAATTTTTTTTAAGGTAAATACACAAAGTGCAATGGGTGAACATGCCACCACCAAGTGTGGCGAGGTAAATATTTCTAAATTTATGCTTACTTGCCATCATTGTGGTGTTAAATGTCACATTAGACCTCATTGTAGGGAGTTGCCCCCAATTACTTTCCACATGGACGTAGCATATTCTCATGGTTCTAACAAACACGTGTCGACTTGTCATGATTGTAGTATGATTGATCACATAAGATCACATTGCACTACATTACACACGTACTCTTTCAAATGCATGTAAAAAAAAAAAATGAATTTGCGTAAAAATGCCCAATTTATACCCAATTGTCCTTTTTTTGGAAGAGTTATTGGAAGGCTTGAGGATTCAAAGCAACGACGATCAAGATCACTGGGTGCGGTGTACGTGTGACTCGGCAGGTAGTATTTTAGAACGTTGTGAGGATTTATTTCATTTGGATTGGTATACTTGTAATTGCAAAATGATTATAGTGACTTGATTTTTTCCCGTGGCTTTTACCCATTTAGGGGTTTTCCTTGTATATATTTGCGTGTTTTGTTTTATTACTTTTTCCCATCTTTTTATTTGTGCGCTTGGTTTATATATTGATTGACCATTGATTAGTGAGTTTTTCAATTGAGGGTTCATACATAACAAATCATTAAACTTAGGCGATCTAGAGTTTTTCATGGTTTTCCGCGCCTCTTGGAATTTTCTCAATGAGTAGTTATTTGTTACAATATGAAATTCATGTATTTTAAGTATTTTACATTAATTTCCGATCTCAAATTCGTAAAGGGAGAGTTGTACATTGTAAATATATGAAGATCGAGTGCCGAACGAGAAATTATGTAGTTCCCATGAGATATTGCCACGTGGTGTTCTAGACCTTTCATAAATTACACATTGATGTGGGGATCAATAACAAATAATTGTTCGAGTGTCGACCACCCTAGTTGACACAGCTTACTAGCTAAGTCCATTCTTCGTATATAATCAGATGATGTGAAGTGACAAAATATCTCTATTTGGATTGAGATTTGAGAGGGACACTAGAGAACGGGAAGACCTGATCAGCGTACATAACACGGCAATTCCATCGATTTTCTTGGCATTTCTAGAAGACTGAAAACTACTGTCAGGACACAGCTTTCCAAACGTCCTGGTTGGGTTGGAAACATAGTTTAATTATGTGCGATCATTTGTGAATTTTCCTTGGTCCATCCTACATATATAATCAGATGAAGTGAAGTGACCAAATTTCTCCATTTTTATTGAGATTTGAGAGGGAGACTAGAGAATGGGAAGACCTGGTCAGCATAGATAGCACATCGATTCCATCGATTTTCTTGGCATTTCAAGAATACCGAAAACTACTATTAAGTTAGGGGTGCTCACGGTCCGGATTGGTCCGGATTGGCATGAATCAAATCCTAATCCGTGAGTCATGGTTTTTTAGAATAAAATCCGTGCCCGATCCAAAAGTCTCACGGTTCGGTTCCAATCCGATCTATGAGTCACGGATCGGTTCCAGATTTGTCCACGGATTTCAATTTATTCTAAAAAAAAAATCAACTCATTCAAAAACGCAAACTAAACATTCAAGAGCTCATCACCCTCACTCCTTTGGGTGCTAGCCGTAGCATTTTGTGTCTCTCCAATGCTTGACATCTATCCGCAAATGTAGTTCATAAAATGTATTTAGCAAAGAAAGAAATTCAGGAAGGATTCAAAAAAGGCTGTCCATAATCATAGGCATAAACAATTTATGTACAACATATGTGGATGAGATCCAATAGCATACTCCGTAAACCCTTCATATCGAAATATCAAATTAGGTTTAGTGAGATTACGTTTAGAATTCTGCAAGTTAAGGAGTATATATAGTAGAAGACTTCTATATAACAGTTTACTCTTAGATTTTGTAGGAGATAACAGTATAATCTTTCATGTCAATATATCAAATTGACAATATTTATAAAAATGGTAAAATTATTTATTTATACATATATATTTATTTATTTTCAATATATATACGGAAATTTTCTTATCCGGACCCCCGGATTTAAGGAAAAATGCTATTTTTTCATTTTAAAAAATTATTTTTGGAAAATCCGAACAGTCCAATGTGTTTAAAATGTGTTTTTAAGGGTCCCCGTGAGAATCATCAAAAAAAAAAAAAATTACCGGGAAAGGCTTGATTCAAACAGTTTTTCGCAAAAATTGAAAACACCTTTTAAACACATTGGACGGTTCGGATCGTCAAAAAAATGCTCGGATCATGGAGGTCCGCAAGTCCGGAGTCAGGACTAGAAAGAGCCCATATATATATATAAAATAAAAATCTCATGGTCCGAATCGGTTAATCCACGGTTTCAAAATCAAAATCCGTGTCCGGACCGTGAGTCATGGTTTTTATTTTCTGAATCTATGTCCGGACCATTAATCCACAGTTAGAATCCAAAACGTGCAGATCTGTTCGGTCTGGACCGGATTCACGGTTCACCGATTTTTTTGAACAGCCCTACTGTTAGGAGCTTTCCAAACGTCCTGGTTGGGTTGGAAACATATATAGTTTAAATATGTGATCATTTGTAACTTTCCATAGGTCCATCCTTTCTATGTAATCAGATGATGTGAAGTGAAAAGATTTCTCTATTTGGATTGAGATTTGAGAGGAAGACTAGAGAATGGGAAGACCTAATCAACGTAGATAGCATGGCGATTCCATCAATTTTCTTGGCATTTTTAGAAGACCGAAAACTATTGTTAGGACACAACTTTCCAAACGTCCTGGTTGGGTTGGAACATAGTCTGCTCAATAGGATCAGAAATTTCTAAACCAAATTAAGTAGGAATTGAACCATTTTAATAACCAAGTATCAAATTACGAACATGGGCTACATTTTGGTATTTGGTAACCCAGTAAACATGGGCTACATTTTGTAGAGCCCAAATTAGGAACCACCCGTCAGTTGGTTCCATAAGTTGTACAATCCGTTTTGTTTTAAGGGCCCATACTGGTGAGCTTGTTCTAATCTCTCTCTCAATTTTGTATTAAAACTGTAAATCTGAATTTAGGGAGTTTTCAATACGTACGGTATTTTCGGTGCTTTCATTAGTTTTCACTTATTCCAATGCAATTCATTCTCCTCTCATACCTCACCAAAAAATTATTTAGCAGAAACTACATCTAATTTTAACTACAACAAAATTAAATACCGAAAATACCGTAGTACGAAGTAGGAACTAACCCTTGTTTGTGTGGATTCTCAAAGTGGAAATCACGAACTCAGTAGTGAATGGTCTTTGGCTCTTTGCACATAGCATTTCTGTTGAATAAACACTTCACAATTTTCTTTTGAAAAAAAAACACTTCACAATTTTCTAGACTTCTAGTTTCCTCCCGGCCCCACATTTGTTTGCATGCTTGAGGCACCAATGTGTGGATGAAACCTCGAAATTCGTGCCAACTTCTAACGCATTCAAGCCTACGGGGAAAGCTACTTATGTGCATGAAGTTTATTGTGATCGTGGCTTCTACCATTTGTGATAATGATTTTGTTGCCACAGACTTTGGTATCAAGTTGAGAGAGAGAGAGCGACTCTCAAGTCAAGAAGTTTATTGTGATCGTGATTTCTACAATTTGTGATAATTATTTTGCTGCCACACACTTTGGTATCAAGTTGAGAGAGAGAGAGAGAGATTCTCAAGTCAAGAAGTTTATTGTGATCATGGTTTCTACCATTTGTGATAATGATTTTGTTGCCACACACTTTGGTATCAAGTTGAGAGAGAGAAACTCTCAAGTCTCCACCCATCTCATGCATGAAATGGGATCTTGTATTCTATCCTCCTCTAAAAATAATCCGTGGAGGTAGTCCTTTGATTGTCATCGAAAATCGAAACAATGTTGTATTGGTTTTCTTCCATTTTTTGTTTGTTTGTGTGTGTGCTTGGTTTATATATTGATTGACCATTGATTGGTGAGTTTTTCAATTGAGGGTTCATACATAGCAAATCATTAAACCTAGGTAATTTACAGTTTTTCAATTTGTATCAGAGCGGGTCAATCATATTGATTTTGTGATTTTTTCAAGAGGGGGCCTTAATTTTTTATTTATTTGCTAGTATGGATTCGCCAAAAGAAAGCAATTTTTAATTCAAACTTCCATGTTTTGATAGCTCCAACTATGTTGCATGTGATACATCAATGTTTCCCGGTACTTGTAGTACTAAATATGACATTGAGAATATAAGTGATGCTTCAGACAATGAGGATAAATATGATGCAGAAACTATGGCTTTATTTGCGAAAAATTTTAAACGTTCTTTTAACACAAAAGCTAGATTAGGAATAGCCACCATGTTAAAACAGTGTGAGAAAGAGAAAATTAAACCCTTGTGTGAACTTAATGTGCTTAAACTCGAACATCTTATTCTTGAAAATATTTTACATAGCCTTAATGGGACTACTAAGCTTCTTGAATCAAAAGTAGCAAATTTGCAAGTTGAACTTGATAAGGCTAATGACACTTTTAAAAATTCAACACAGTTACACAAGTCTTGAATTAAGTGTTAAAGTGTTCAAAAGGTAACTTCGAACACATAAGGGCTTGAATATAAAGGAAAAGCTTCAACAACTAAGGTGCAAGGAAAAACGGACTTGATCAAGCCAAGTAGCAGTGCTCTCATTTCTCCGGTGGCCAATAAAACCAAGTCGTGTATCAAAGAGAACAATGTCAAATAGGCTCACATAAAGCAAAATTTTTTGAAGGTAAATACACAAAGTGCAATGGGTGAACATGCCACCACCAAGTGTGGCGAGGTAAATATTTCTAAATTTATGCCTACTTGCCATCATTGTGGTGTTAAATGTCACATTAGACCTCATTGTAGGAAGTTGCCCCCAATTACTTTCCACATGGACGTAGCATATTCTCATGGTTCTAACAAACATGTGTCGACATATTCTCATGGTTCTAACAAACATGTGTCGACTTATCATGATTGTAGAATGATTGGCCACATAAGATCACATTGCACAAAATTACACATGCACTCTTTCAAATGCATGTAAAAAAAAAACTAATTTGCGTAAAAATGCCCAATTTAGCCCAATTTATACCCAATTGTCATTTTTTGTGGAAGAGTTATTGGAATGCTTGAGGATTCAAAGCAACGGTGATCAAGATAACTGGGTGTGGCGTACGTGTGACTCCCCAGGTGGTACTTAGAAAGTTGTGAGGATTTATTTCGTTTGGATTGGTATATTTGTAACTGCAAAATGATTATAGTGATTTGATTCTTTCCCGTGGCTTTTACCCATTTAGGGGTTTTCAACGTATATATTTGCGTTTTTCGTTTTATTGCTTTTTTCCCATCTTTTTATTTGTGCGCTTGGTTTATATATTGATTGACCATTGATTAGTGAGTTTTTCAATTGAGGGTTCATACATAGCAAATCATTAAACTTAGGTGATCTAGAGTTTTTCATGGTTTTCCGCGCCTCTCGGAATTTTCTTGATGAGTAGTTATTTGTTACAATATGAAATTCATGTATTTTAAGTATTTTACATTAATTTCCGATCTCTAATTCGTAAAGGGAGAGCAGTACATTGTAAATATGTGAAGATCGAGTGCCGAACAAGAAACTATGTAGTTCCTATGAGATATTGCCACGCGGTGTTCTAGACCTGTCATACATTACACATTGATGTGGGCATCAATAACTTAACAAATAATTGTTCGGGTGTCGACAACCCCAGTTGACACGGCTTGCTAGCTAAGTCCATTCTTCGTATATAATCAGATGATGTGAAGTGACAAAATATCTCTATTTGGATTGAGATTTGAAAGGGAGACTAAAGAATGGGAAGACCTGATCAATGTACATAGCACGGCAATTCCATCGATTTTCTTGGCATTTCAAGAAGACTGAAAACTACTGTCAGGACATAGCTTTCCAAACGTCCTGGTTGGGTTGGAAACATAGTTCAATTATGTGAGATCATTTGTAAATTTTCCTAGGTCCATCCTTCATATATAATCAGATGAAGTGAAGTGACAAAATTTCTCCATTTTTACTGAGATTTGAGAGGGAGACTAGAGAATGGGAAGACCAGATCAACGTAGATAGCACGTCGATTCCATCGATTTTCTTGGCATTTCAAGAATACCGAAAACTACTGTTAAGCTAGGGGTGCTCATGGTCCGGATTGGTCCGGATTAGCATGAATCCAATCCTAACCCGTAAGCCACGGTTTTTGAGAATAAAATCCATGTCTGATCCAAAAGTCTCACTGTTCGGTTCCAATCCGATCCTTGAGTCACGGATCAGTTCCAGATTTGTCCACGGATTTACAACTTATTCTAGAAAAAAAAAATCAACTCATTCAAAAACCCAAACTCAACATTCAAGAGCTCATCACCCTCACTCCTTTGGGTGCTAGCCGTAGCATTTTGTGTCTCTCAAAAAAAAAAAATGCTAGTTCAGAAAATGTATTTAGCAAAATAAAGGCATGCTTGGCAAGTAATCAACCAGCCAATCCATTAGCCATAGCAAGCAACTTCTTGGAAACATAATGGAATTGTAAGATTATGTTAGGGATTTGATTTTGATGATGAAGTTTTTGAATGAATTTCAGTTTCATTGATAAACATATTTATGCGAGATTGATTATTTTTTGAGATAAAATGGATACTGTCTATTTGTTTTTATTGGGCTAATCAGATTAAGCTTCTTGGAAGAGAAGATGCCAAACACGCATACACATAGACACACCCCTACTTTTTCAGGTGGCTGTGGTGGAGGGAAGGCGCTACGCATTGCGGTGGTCGCCGGTGGTGGTTCTTACTCTCTCTGTGGATCTTAAAAACCAGGAAACTGTGGAAAGATTAGATGGGGAAATATCAATTCTAATATAGAGAGGGGGAGTAACACTTTGGTATGGATTAGTTTTTGAGGCTGACTAATAATTTTGAATTTCGAAATTGCACTTTTAACTATCGCACAATTACACATTGCCCCTATAATTGCCACACAATTACCCATTGTCCCATTAACTGCCTCTAATTTTTTTTTCCTTAATTAAAATTCGACGTGCACACGCAACGCGTATGCCCAGAGCCCTAGTGTATAGAAGGAGAGCTGTATGAAGAGGTGCTTCAACAATGAGAGATGCGAATTCAAATAAAAGCAAGGTTTTTGCTTCTATGCCTCTCATTTTCCGCGAAAAGACAATGATGAAATTTTCACTTTAATTTTTTTTGTCTGACGTGGGTTTCTGAATGTTTGTTCCCTGTTTGGCAAAAGCTTTCATGGTCGAAGAAACTGGTTTGTTTGCCCTTCATTATGTACTAGAAGCTGGGCCACACGCAATGCGTGTGCAAGTCGAATTTTGACAAAAAAAAAAATATGCACAAAAGTACCCGGCTTATTGTTTGATCATGTGTGAATTGTAATTTTTTTTATTTATTTCAAAATAAGCCATATATCTTTTACATATTTACGCAATGTACTGCAATAGATTGCACATAATCAAATAAGACATTACCAAGCTAATGCCGCCATTGCAGCCGCTTGTTCCACGAATATAGTGTTGGCTATAACAGAGAACGGCCTATCTTTATTACTTGCATAGATTTTGAAGTCGATAATGTAAGTTTGACAAAGAATACATTGTTGGAGATATGTGTAATCATACAACTTAAAAATAGCTATTTCTAATGCAATAATAAGATGCAATATGATTAAAAAATAATTACCTGACTTTCCATTTATGTTTCATCCATCATATTTTCATGATCTTCACAATTATCCCAAAGTGAAGACATTATTTTTCTCTTTTGCATTCCTATGTGTGACAGCATATAATTCAAATCTAAGTATCTGTCACAAAATTATGCATATCAAAATATAGATATACAAATGCATATCAGAATATATCTAGATGCACAAAGTTTCTTGTTGCTTTTAGAATTAAACTAACATTAAAGTGTGTAAGGGCCGAAAATTGTTGGAGAAAACCATTAAAAAAAAAAATGTTTGACAGGAAAAAATTCCAACTTCTGGTACCTATCAACAACGACGTTAGCATGGTAATGTCTTATTTGATTATGTGCAATCTGTTACAGTACATTGCTTAAATGCTAAAAAAAATTACAATGCACACACAATCAAATGATAAGCCGGGTATTTTTGTGCATACTTTTTTTGGTCAAAATTCGACTTGCACACGCATTGCATGTGCCCGAACTTCTAGGTTTAGAGAAGGCAATTGGTAATCAGCACCGTATAGGAATTGGTGCTTCATTTACGTAAGGTTTCAATAGCTTTAAGTGAAATAAAAGTGCAGAACAGAAAATCAAAAAATATGAAGAACAACATTATGGGAAAATGTGGATGGGGCCAAGGGGGAGAGAGATTTGATTTCTTTGTGGAAAAGTTAAATAGCACTACATGAACAGAGCAACTACATGAACAGAACATTAATGAAGTAAAAAACTAATTTAGCAAACAAACCCCGAATTGCAGTCATACGTGGATTTCGCGGAGTTCTGTAGCAAAGCGATGTAGCGGAGTCGCGGTGTTTTTTGGTTCTGTAGCAAATGAGAGATATTAAAATTGGAACTTGGTGATGAATAAGAAGAAGAGATCTTAATTGAGATGTAATGCAAGGAGGATTTTGGCATCGTTGGCATGCCGTGGGTGAGTAAGGAAATTGTAGAAACTGTTTTGTTTAGGTTGGTAACTGCAAGGAGTTTTATGCGGGGTGGTTTTTGGCTTATTGTTTTACCATTCTGTCCTTACAGTTATTAGTGTTAGAGGATAATTTGTGTAAAAACAGTTTCTTTCTAATACCCATTTGGGAATAGTAAAATGTGAGCCAGCCTCATTTTTTGTCCTCACCAAACTTTGGCTCCCCCTTTATATATTAGAATAGATGGGCAACCACGTAAATGCCTTTCTTCCGCTAACGGAGTTAAGCCCAAACTGGACGGAAGGGGACTGAATGATAACTTTTTTTATAGATGAGGGGGGTCTCCGTGTTCACTTTTATAGATGAGGGGTGTCTCTGAAAAAGAGTGATGGATGAAGGGGTGTATTTGCTTTTTACCCTAAAATTATTTTGTTTGTTTGAAATAGTAAAATATAAAAATGAAAAAATTTAGAAAAATATTTTAATAAAAAAGTAGAAGTGGAAAGATATAATAGTTTAATATAGTAAAGTCAGAATAGAGAGCCTGATTCTGCGAGCTTTGAAAAAGAGACTAGCTAAAGTATAACGAGTTCAATTTTGAGATTAAATCTGATCCAAAATTTATTGAGCCTAATAAGGATAAGGATGTTTTTAATGAGAAGAATTTAACTTCTTTGCAGTCCGAGTTTAAAGCTGAAGCCATTTATACTTGTTCAGATTTTTTGAAAAAACCATGGCTGGTAAGAGTCTATTCTTACTAGTAAGAATCTTCAACAAAAGAAAGCTACGTCTTTCTAAAATGGGTGGTTGAGAGGCGACTGCATATTGCAGTCAAGGTTTGGACTACCGATCATTTGTCCCGAATGATATGCTCACAAACTCTACAAAACTGAATGGTTCAAATCACGATAATGAGATTTTAGTGTAGCGTTCTGAACTTGCACGCTACTCACCTCTTGTCCAGAGATCGGGTCATAATGAGAAACTTCAGTCTCCTGTATTAATACAAGATTCCATTTGAAGTAGACACCTCAAGCATTTGTTCTTTTCCATCTTTGACAATTACCATCTTTGACAGCTACTCTTGCCTCAATGGTTTGAATATTTGTACCGTAAAATATGTGTTTTACAAGCGCATTAATCACACCAAGTTTTTTTTGGTGATAACCAGGTGTTCGGGCCAATTTTCGCACATCTCGACTAATTTCGGGAGACCGATCCCACCGTTTACTAGCAGGGGCCCTAATTAAAGCCAGTAATCACACCAAGTAGCTGGAACCTAGAAAGAAGAACTCGAATAATAAGCACACCAAGAGGTTTATGGTTAAAAATTCTAGTATAAATTAAAGATTGAAGTCAAAATCAAGTAGATTATATTTCTTGGATGAAAACGAGTAGGAACAATATGCCCAGCTATATACCAAACTAGCTTTCAAAATTCAAAGTCTTGCATTTGTTATAGTTGGAGTTTTTTTTGGCGATTTTACGTCTCGGTCGCAACAACCAAAAAGGAGGTCCTATTAGGAAAGTCCTTTTTATGCACGTCCTTTTGCGGGAATTGTATTAGCTTTTGGGAATTTACGTACGCACCCCACTTTATGTTGAGTTTCCCGTTCGCTAAAGAGAATTTTAATTAGCTATCTTATTCAAAAACGATCGTTATGATCCCACCCCATGTAATTTGAATAGTTATGATTTCATCCGGTAAAAGGATATTAGGACGGTTATGCCCTTATTAGGTATTTAATTAGTATCTAATATATACTAATATTATATTCTATACTAATTTGTACATCCTAACCTCCCTTAATTAACGTCATAAATTTGTAAACAAGAAGGTTCCACAAATCCTAATCTCCCTTAATTGACGTCAATTAATATTATATTCTATACTAATATATACTAATATTATATTCTATACTAATTTGTACATCCTAACCTCCCTTAATTGACGTCATAAATTTGTAAACCATAAATTTTTCCACAAATCACAGGATACACATACAATTAGTTTTATCCTTGCTTTTATCGTTTCATTTTTGAATCAAGCCGATTCTCTCTCTCTGGTATTTTGAAGAACCCTGAAATTATTCTCACTTTCTCTCTGGACTGAGATGGTTAAACGGGGATGGTGGTGACGGAGTGCCACCACCACCATGCATGTAGCAGTGGTGGTTGGAGATCAAAGGCCGTAGATCGGAAGGGAAGAGCTCCATCACTTTTTGGCAGGAGAATGCTCTGAAAGTTCTTTGCAGTGCGTGGAGTCGTGTCGGCATAGAGCTCCATCACAATTTGACCACATGGTGCACCGCCGCCAAACTCGGAATCGATTGGTCTTGACGGCGACGGGAAAACCCAACGAGTAACCTTTTAATCTCGATCGATCTCACAATCTCGTTTGATTACTGTACAGTCTTTTGTTTCGTGTTGTATGGTTGTGGTGGGTTTCAGATCTTGTTAATGACGACAGTTTTTTTTCTATTCAATGGTGGTTTGTTTTCGATTCAAGGCTAGTGTTTTTCTTTGATACATTAAAAATGGTAAATCAATAAACCATGTTCACATGCCTTTCTACTGATGGTTATTTCATACAGTGAATATAGTTTATTGATTTACTATTTTGGTGATTTGATATAGTGAAAGTGGTAAATCAGTAAATCATGTTCACTGACACGTGGACATGGTTTATTGATTTTACCATATTGGGTGATTTGATACAATAAAATATGGTTCACTGGTTTAGCACTTCGGCACTTTGTTGATTCAGCAAAGTAAATATGGTGTATTAATCTACCATATGTTTCATGGTTAATCTACCATTTTTTTGTGGTGCATTAATCTGCCATTTTTTTTGTGGTGCATTACGTCAAAATGTCATGATTATTTATTTTTAATTTTGTTTGGAGATTTTATGTGTGAGAAGATTAGAGAAGAGAGAATTAAAAAAATAGAAAAGAGAGATTTTAGAGAGAGAGAGAGAGAGAGAGAGAGAGAGAGAGAGAGAGGTAAATTAGGAAAGATTAGGAAAGAGATAATTAATTAGGAAAGACTAGTACGTAGAGAGAAAATATATTAGGAAAATCAGGAGAGAGAAAGGGTGTTTTGGGGTTTATTTGAATTTCAGGATGGAATCGTAAATATTCAAATTTCATAGGATGGAATCATAATGATCTTTTTTGTACAAGAGCCTTAATTAACTCTTCCTTTGCTAAAAACACTAAGATGATTTTAGCAATTTACTTTTATCAAAAGGAGTATGTAAGAGAAAATTGGTTTTTAGCAACTTAGCTTTTAGTACTTTTATATGAAAATTTGACTTTTAGTAATTTGTGCGAAAATGGAAAACTCAGCTTGATATCCACCCTAATTTTTGTCTTTTTTCTAAGTCGTTGTGTAGTAGACAATTTAGGATGAGTTTTTCATTTGCTAAAAGCTTTGCCCCCCACTCCTATTTGTTAAAAGCACCAAAGTGATTTTAGCAACTTGTTTTTTTAGCAAAAGGAGTGTGAGAGAAAATTGGCTTTCACCAACTTAGCTTTTAGCTAATGGGAAACAAAAATGGCTTTATCAACTTTATAGAAAATAGACTTTTAGCAGTTGGTGCTAAAAAAGGGAAACTCGGCGTATAACTTTTTTCGTAGTATAGTGGGCGGGTCTCATAATATCTATGCTGGCCTTTAGAATTAAACTAAGGTTGAAGGACCATTCGATTCATTAAAGGGCATAGGTCTAGGCATATTATTATGTCAATCCCCAAAGGCAGGGAAACCACAATGGATGAGACACCCTGACCTCGATTCTTTTGCATAGTCCGGGCATAGCCGTTCTCAATCCCCGTTCTTTCTTTTGCTTTCTCTAAGGTCGCCCCTTATGTAACCTCTAGGTTTGGTACTCTACTGTTAACCGGAATTTTACTTCTTGTCCTTATTATTTGAATTTAGCTTCAATAAAGATTTAACTCGAACATGCCCTACCAACAACTTGGCAAGGGAATTTTCCGGATTTGTATTGGGTCTCTCCTTATTTTAATTTTGTGGAGCCCAATAATTTTTGTATTAGCCCAATTTGTTTTGGCCTAAAAAGAATTAATTTGTGAGCTTGTGTTTGGGTGGCAACTTCTTCAAATTTTGGAGGCACATGTTTGGCACATGCCCTTGTCATTCGTTAGCTTCCATTTGGTAATCTGAAAATCAGTTTTCGGAAAAAGAAAGAAAGTGGTGCTCCTTTTTGTTGTGTTTCAATGTGAAAAGGGTGAAGCTCTAAGTCCAGCCTTCTTTTGGTCTATTATTCAACAGCTTGTGCGTGAACTTTGGGGTTGATTTGCCTCTATTTTTGGCTCTCCATTTGTGCGTGAACTTGGGTTGATTTGATAGACTCTGTTTTTGGGTATCCACTTGTGCGTGAACTTTGGGGTTGATTTGTCTCTATTTTTGGGTCTCCATTTGCAGCAGTTTGTAGGGTTTGCTGAGGTCTTTCCTTATGCTTGTTGTAACTTTGTTGAAATAAATCTTAGGGTGATTTGTAGGAACTTTGTAACTCAATTTGTAAAACTTTTGTAATAGTGTAATCGGACTTCGGTCTCGTTGACGTACCTCAAATATTGGGGGAACCACGTAAAAATCGCTTGTGTCTCGCTTACTTGTTGTTTGGGATATTATTCGCTGTGCATTTTATTCTTCCTCTGTGATTTATTTTTTTTGGTGCAAGTGTGCAACGGAAATAGTCCTCCGTGATTTATACTTGTTCCATGCTATTTTTCCCCAACAGTTTGTAGGGAGCCCTCTTTGGATGTTTTGTTGTCAATAAAACTATGGGTATAACATTTTAGTGTACACCAAATGTACACCGCTTCCGTGGAATCCATTTTGGGGTTCTACACAAATGATCGGAGCCGCTCAATATTTTTATAACACTTTTTTAAGGGAAACTTTAAAAAATTAGCTCATTTTAACATCGGTAAGGACTTGATCGATCCTAACTAGGTTGACACCTAACCCTCCCTACAATCATTTGCCACAGGCCCCAAAGTAAAGGCATGCTTGGAAAGTAATCAACCAGCCAATCCACTAGCCATAGCAAGCAACTTCTTGGAAACATAAAAGAATTGTAAGATTATGTTAGGGATTTGATTTTGATGATGATGTTTTTGAATGAATTTCAATTTCGTTGATAAACATATTTAGGCGAGATTGATTATTTTTTGAGATAAAATGGATACTGTCTATTTGTTTTTATTGGGCTAATTAAGTTTACAAGGCACATGATTCAACGTTTAGACCCAAGATTTTCTAACCCCAAAAGGCCGGTATATGATTCTTTCTTAATGGTCATCCATTTTTCTAAGTGGTTCTTCAATCTTTAAAGTGGTCATCCACTTGGTGTGTTCTAATTCTGCCACGAAGAATTGATTTGGGCTATAGACAGATTGGGGTCTTCTTTGGGCCATGTGGTATTTGATTAAGGGCTTTTTAACAGCCGCTCCACTTTTTGGAGGAAATGTACAACGCACTCTATTTTTTCCAATTTTATGTTGGAAAAAATCAAATAATCAATACGAAGGAATAAAATCACAGCCCATTGGACCAAGCCCGCATAGGTGCTCCGAATGCAGGGTTGGAAGACCGCCAGGATGACCAGCCGGCGGTCCGGATGGTTCACGGAAACAGGCAGCTTGCTTTCTAGTCGTGCTCTGTTTCTACTCTTTCTCTAGGATTAATCATGGGACCAAGCTTATTACTAAAATCTTTCGTCCTCTAAAAATTTAGAATTCAATTCCACACTTGCAGTTATTATTTTCCTAACTCAATTTGAAATTTGCAGACCCAATTTGATTTACCAATATTCATTGAGATAGGGCTCTGAAAAAGGGAGATATTCAATTAATGCAACTATGTTGAGTTTGGACACACCAAACAATACACTTTTATTGATACTTTCACTTGTACACAAGACAATATGACACAAGTACACTCACTTGGTGCTCTTACCACTCACTTGGTGTTCTCTCACCAACACACTCTTTAGTACCTTACACTTATGACCTCACTTGGTGTACTCTCCACACACATTTACAAATGACACACTCTCCTATTTATAGACTACATTAGAACATTCTAGACTAGGACTCCTAGAGATAATACAAGAAGATTCTAGACAAGTGTGGAGAATGAAGAAGGATGGTGAAGAATCTAGAAGCTTCAAGTACCGGAAGTTTCCGGTACAATCCGGATGTATCCAATGGAATCCGGAGGCTTCCATCGTAATCCAGAAGGTTCAAGAGCGACCCGGAACTTTCTAGTGGAGTCCGGAACATTCCGGCGAGATCAAAACATTCCGGAGGAACCCAGAGATTTCCGGAATCATCCGGAGAGGCGGTGATGACTTCAACACTCCCCCTCATCACAGACTCTTCTTCTCCTCCATGATGTATACTTTTCAATTCTGTGCTTTGGAGTCCCTTCCTTCCACCACCTGTTGGAACATCAATTGAATTCACTTGATTAAGCTTTTGTTGGTAAATCGATCCCCTTAGCGGATGTATAGCTTCTTCAATTTTCTCTTGCGACTTGGACAAAGTTCTTTCGGTTTCTCGAAGCATGTGTCGGCTTGCATTAGCTCCCCCACTTTTTCTTGTGGTTGTACTTGCATACTTGATTCAGTAGTACTTACTCCATCCTCTTTTACAAATGTTGGCTCATTAGGCTCTATGATGATGGTGCAAATAGCCAATTCATCATTGGTCGATTGCACTCCTCTTCTACTTGTGCGTCAAAGTCTATCTCCTCTTCTCAGATCCGCTCGCCCGGTAACGAACAAAGCGGAAGGTGATTCGACTTCCCAGCCTTCTTCAGTTGGTATGTCTTCATAAAACCCGAGAACTACATAGCTAGCTTGAGCATCCCACTCTTTGTCACTCTCATCGTTGTGACCGCATGAAGTAACCATATTACCTTCGACTGGTCTTCTAATAAAGGGACACTCTCTTAGGTAATGGCCTTTCTTGCCACAGTTGAAGCATTCTATATCTTGTCTTCGATATCCCTCAGTCCTTTGATCGCCTTGACTTTTGTTGAACCGAGCTCCCCCTACTTGATAGCTCCTGCTGAACTCCAACTTTTCATCTTCTGTTTTCTTCAGCTTCGCAGAGTTCTGCCACCTCGAGCCTCCATTCCTCTTGCTGCAGAACAAGGCCTCCTCTTCATCGTTCTTTATTTTCGCTCCAGCCATTTGCTTCACTAAGGTTTCTTGATTCGCCAGAGACTCTCCACTCTACCAATGATGGTTGCTTCGACCATCCGCGAATAGCCGCCATGAGACCACTATGCTCTGGCCTTAGACCTCGAGTGATAATGCGTCTCATCCTAGATTCACTGATCTTTCATTCAGAGTCGAGTTGAGAAATTTCATTACAGAGAGTCTTCACCTTGATAAAATATTGGCTCACTGTCATTGATCCTTGCGTCACAGTAGCTAGCTCATTTTCTAGAAATTGAAGACGAGCATCATTCGTCTTGAAAAACAAAGCCCCAAATGTATCCCAAACTTCTTTTGGAGTGGTAGCCTCCCGTACGTACTCCATCAATTCTTTTTATCAAGTTGTCCTCAAAACGAACAATGTCTTCCCCGCCTTGATCTTCCACTTGCGTGTGCCTCGGCATCTTCTTTGCCGGTTGGGTAGTCTCTTTGCCACCCACGATCTCCCACAGATCTTGACCTTGAAGATATGCTTCTATGCACATTTTCCAATAGTCATAATTATAATTGTTTAGCTTCTCAAAACCTCCTGTTATGTTGCCAAACTCTGACATTCTGATTGGTCCCTCGACCTTTCAGCTCCGCAATCTCCAACAACACTCTCTTCCAATGACGTCTTGGAATGACCACCTGACTGCCCTGCTGCTACAGGTCCTTGACCGTTAAGCTGACGATACAGATTGTTGAGTTTGGACACACCAAACAATACACTTTTATTGATACTTTCCCTTGTACACAAGACAATATGACACAAGTACACTCACTTGGTGCTCTCATCACTCACTTGGTGTTCTCTCACCAACACACTCTTTAGTACCTTACACTTATGACCTCACTTGGTGTACTCTCCACATACATTTACAAATGACACACTCTCCTATTTATAGACTACATTAGAACATTCTAGACTAGGACTCCTAGAGATAATACAAGAAGATTCTAGACAAGTGTGGAGAATGAGGAAGGATGGTGAAGAATCTAGAAGCTTCAAGTACCGGAAGTTTCCGGTACAATCCGGATGTATCCAGTGGAATCCGGAAGCTTCCATCGTAATCCAGAAGGTTCCAGAGGGACCCGGAACTTTCTAGTGGAGTCCGGAACATTCCGGCAAGATCCAAAACATTCTGGAGGAACCCAGAGATTTCCGAAATCATCCGGAGAGGCGGTGATGACTTCAACAAACTATGGCGAAAGGGATTACATTTTCAAAAATATGCGTTGTGATATAAAAGTTTGTGTGTGTGTACATTTTGACTTTATTTACAGGAAGCCGTATCAGAGATGGCAAAGAAATCAATTAGTTGTTCGTTGGGTCGCAATAGGAAACATTGCAATCAACGCAATGAACGTTGGAGTTGAAGCGGCTGAAAAGAGAGGACTTCTGAAATCATCATTTATCTATTTAAAGAGAAGTTATCCCGAGAAGATTTTTACCAATTCTCATCAAGGGAAATTGATTTTATCATACATTCAAAATACAAGTTTGACATATTCACCGTAGAGTTTCTTCTTCAGACTTGAGAGAGTTTTCACCGTAGATTTTATATACTCTCGAGCCTACACTTGTAAATTCACCCTTTCATAGAGGGATTGAATTGCACCACTTATAAACCCACCTTGCCTTGTGAGAGAGAGGGAGAACCCAAGTCAATCCACTGTGTTGTCTGTTAGGATTTTGTTCTCTGAAATAATCTGGGTTATCAATTTTGTTGGAAGCTTGTAACTGGTCTGCGTGTACCAGTGTGGAGAGTGTGCGAACTAGCTGGTCTGTGTGTATCAGTGAGTTGATCTTTGGTGTTTTGACACTCAAGATTCTAATGGGATCGCATCCGGGGGAACTCATTTCAAACCTCTACTCATCGGTTGACAACAAACGCACACAATTAGCAGAAGTTTTGGATCATCGTCTCTCACTTCCAACAAGTCAAAAGCCAAAAGATGAAGTGGATTCCATTTTGAATCTAGCAATATGGCACCTGCCGATCCAAATTCTAGACCTACATTGAATTACCTATATCCACTTAAAAGGCTAAGCTTTGCATTTTGGGACTCCTATTACCTTGATTCTTCACAAAATTCAACAAATCTACAGAGAGGACTGGACCCCTTCAATTGGAATCTTTTGGTTGCATGAAGTCCAAAAGCCCTTTGGAATTCACAGTCCCTCCGTTGATTCTTTATGATTGCCGCATCTATTTTTGAAGTTCAAGCGTGAAACATGTTTTTAGGAATCCGACTACGTGTACGCAAGAAAACGTACGCAAAACGTACGTACACCACGCGGGGGCCCCACTGCGGACCCCAAAAAATTTCAAAAAAATACCATAAATTTTAAAATATTATTTTAGGGGGCCCCGTAAAAAATCAGCTCAATTGGATATCGGCAAGTATGTTTTCTAGATTCACAGGGACGAATCCCCTAAAATAATATTTTAAAATTTATGGTATTTTTTTGAAATTTTTTTGGGGCCTGCAGTGGTGGGAAACTGGGGGCCCCCGCGTGGTGTACGTACGTTTTGCGTACGTTTTCTTGCATACACACAGATTTTTCGATGTTTTTAGTCATTTTCATTTTTTTTTAGTAACTAATGTCCAGACCAGCTTGTGTGCACTTAGACTAATTTAGAGGCCATGAAGTTAACAAGCGGGCACACGCACCAGTAGTCTCAAGCTTTGGAATTTTGGCCTTTGTATAATTAGTATTTCGAACATGCAACCTCATGGAAAGAAAACATTATTGCATTCTCATGCCCATTTGGCCAAACCCCGTTGGGTTTCTTGCGTGAAACATGATGGACGATTACCATCTCCCTTTTCTTGGTGGTACCGTGTCACTTTTCTCACATGTGTTTTGCGTCGTTACCAACTTTATTAGGGGTTTGGTGGGGATGATTTGTGTTAAACTTGCTCTATCATCTTCTCAGGTTAATAAAAAAAAAAAATTGTCCCGTCCACATCCCCTGGCTCCAGCACAAGGTCACGTAATCTTTTAAGATTCTTCGCTTTTAATCGTATGCTCTACACTTCTGATCTCAATCCCCGTTCTTGCTCTCACTTTCTCTAAACGCTTACTATGTAACCTCTGGGTTTGGTACTCTACTGTTAACCAAAATGTCACTTCTAGTCCTTATTATTTGAATTTGGCTTCAATAAACATTTAACTTGAACATGCCCTATCAACAACTTGGCAAGGGAATTTTCCGAACTTGGTTTGTATTGGGTCCCTCCTTGTTCTAATTTGGTGGTGCCCAATAATTTTTGTATTAGCCCAATTTGTTTTGGCCTAAAAAGAATTAATTTGTGAGCTTGTGTTTGGGTAGCAAGTTCTTCAAATTTTGGAGGCACATGTTTTGCACATGCCCTTGTCATTTGTTAGTTTCCTTTGGAAGCTAAAGGAAGACTAGAAGTCCATTTGGTAATCTGATAATCAGTTTTCTGAAAAAGAAAGAAAGTGGTGCTCCTTTGAGTGGTGTTTCAATGTGAAAAGGGTGAAGGTCTAAGTCCAGCCTTCTTTTTGTCTATTATTCAACAGCTTGTGCGTGAACTTTGGGGTTGATTTGACTCTGTTTTTGGGTCTCCATTTGTGCGTGAACTCTGGGGTTGATTTGAACATGTTTTTTACTTTGGGGTTGATTTTACTCTGTTTTTGGGTCTGCACCCCAACACTTATCGATGGTACGTAATACAGTTGCAAAAAGTGTATTACCGTCGCTAAAACCTATTTGCGACGGGGAAAGGGGGTGGCAACAAGTGGGGTGGCAAAAGCTTTTTGCAACGGGTCAAACCCGTCGCAAATAGCCAAACCGTATTTGCGATGGGAAAATGAAGCATTTGCCACAAGCACTTACCGTTGCAAAAAAATACCAAATGTTATTAGCCACAGCATGTTCCCGTCGCAAATAATAGAAAAATTCCCACAAAAAAAAATTCTGCTCCTGAAACCTTTTGAACCATATTATCCAAACAAAACCAAACTTTTTTAATTAGATACCAACAAAATTGTCATTACAAAGAATACAAAATAATAAGTCTTCCCTTTTCATAGGCAATTACACTCAAAATAAGATTAAGTCAGGGGGAAAAAAAGATGAACAAGTCATACAGACTAAATGAGCCCCAAAAATGAAGAGTGTGCCTTCACCGAACACTTATTTTTCTCGAGCATCTGCACATATAGAAGCAACATTAGTTGAAAACTAGAGAATAATATGAAAGCATCAAAGAATGAAACTATGAGATAGGTATTACTTAATCGTTAAAAATGTATAAACAATAGGTACCATGCTCCGACACCATTAAATAGTCCTAGTTATAGGCCAAGCTCATCTAGTGAATTACAAGTTGAATCATTCAGCGAAGTACCAAAGTTTTTGTTGACCAACATAAGAATTACTCTGAAAACTAACAAATCTGAAGATGGACCAGACAATAGTCATAGAGCGATAAGAGAACAATGCTGAATTTATAAACAATATACCGTGATCACTTCCCAAAGCCAGTTGTCCTATTGCACAAGAGTAACCCTGTCAAAAAAGCTGAGAAATGATACGTACAATCGACAAATCCTATGAAACGATCTCTAGGACTTTGTTCGCTTTGGGTTTTTTAGATCCACCCCCTCTTTCAGCACGGTGATCTTTAAGTAAGTTTTTTCTCTAATTAATACTCTAATATTTTCTCTAGCAATCTCTCTCCACTCATTACTCTCAAAACCTAAACCAAATAAATGCTTAAGATCCCTGCAATTTCTTTAACTACGGACAATATGAATAATATCACTTTCATAAACACAATTTCCAGAATCTCATAAAATGGTATACGGCCGGTGAGTGCATCTTCATTTATCTTTTTAAATTTATTTTTTTTAAATCAAAGGTGTGTTGTATGAACAAAACTCTTAAAACTTTGACCCAAAATTGAGTGCTAATAAGTATAAAACCGACAAGGCCTGTTTAACTCGGCTAAATGGTCTGGTCGGCCTAATATCTCCAAAATGTCATGGATGACTATAAATCTCTGGTAAATTAGGACTCTCCTACACTACCTTAAGCTTCCACGAGGATAAGCATAACAGTCCAACCTTTATTAGGGCTCCCCCTCTTACATTGCTCCAGGTAACTTTAATTAGTTCGGTGGAAAATTTCAAAAATAGAGCTCTTTTAATATGCATCTTTAATTACTGTACTTATTTTGCGGTGAAGCCCATACAAATTGCAAGTATATCGTTACAGTTCGACAATGAATGAAAAACCTTTAGATTTCAGATTACCTTGATTCTTCACAAAATTCCACAAATCTATAGAGAGCCTTTGGAATTCAGAGTCCCTTTGTCGGGTGATTATATTATTTTTTATGGTTGCCGTGTCTATTTTTGCAATTCCAGTGTCAATCATGGTTTTAAGTTATTTTCATTTTTTTGTAACTGATATCCAGGCCATCTTGTGCGCACTTCGACTAGTTTAAAGGTGCTGAAGTTAACAAGCAGGCAAACTCTGCAGTGGTTCCAAGCTTTTGAATTTGGCCTTCGTATAATTCGAACATGTAACTTCATAGAAGAAAAACATTATTGCTTTCTCATGTCCATTTGGCCAAACCCCGTGGGATTTCCAGTGAAACATGATCGATGACTGTCATATCCCTTTTCTTGGTGGTACCGTGTCACTTTTCTCACGTGTTGTGTTTTTCGTCTTTACCAACTTTATTAGGGGCTTGGTGGGGGATGATTTGTGTTAAACTTGTTGTATTATCTTCTCAGGTCAATAAAAAAAAATTTCGCCCCGTCCATATCCCTGGACTCCAGCCCTAGGTCACTTAATCTTTTAGTAAGATTCTTCGCTTCTCTCTTAATCGCTCGCTCTACACTTCCAATCTCAATCCCCGTTCTAGCTTTCGCTTTCTCTAAAGTATGCCCATTATGTAACCTTTGGGTTTGGTACTCTACTATTAACCGGAATGTCACTTCTAGTCCTTATTATTTGAATTTGGCTTCTACAAACAATTAACTTGAACATGCCCTACAACTTGGCAAGAGAATTTTCTGAACTAGGTTTGTAGGGAGGCCTTTTTGGATGTTTCCCATTTGAAGTGATCAATAATAATGTTATTGATTGGCAGAAAAATTAAACGAAGTAAATAAATTGAAAGGTGGGATTTTACCGTTTTACCCTGTGTCATTGGGTTAGATGCCTAAAATTTCTATTAAACAGACTTTAGGAATTTGTTTGCGTTTTTTTTTTCCCAGATCCATCCCATCGTTCACCACGGTGATTTTAATAAGTTTTTCCCCTAATTATTACTCTAATTTCTCTATCAATCTCTTTCCACTCATTACCCGAAAAACATTCCTCAAAAGCTAAACCAAATAAATGCTTAAGACCACTGGTATGAACAATATCATTTCAAAAACACAATTTCCAGATTCGTCGCCTACAATACCTAAGCCTCCACTGGCACCGGAACTGCGTGAAACTCTACGGCCTCTGTTACCACGAAAAGCACACTTTTTTGGTTTGCGAGTACATGGGAAGAGGAATCTTGGCGAATGTTTTGAAGAGAGAGAAGGATGCCAAGGAGTTTGATTGAAATGAGAGAGTGAATGTAGTTAAAGGTGTGACTATGCTTTATCTTACTTGCATCATAACTGGGTGCCTCCCTTAATTCATAGAGATATATTGAGTGAATGTAGTTATAGGTGTGGCTTTATCTCACTTTTTTGGTTTGCGACAGCGCGGCTACGCCGACATTGTTCCGATGATTGGAGATGTTCACAATGTAGAGCTTGTCGAATACTACAAGTGTGCCCAAAAATCAACTTGATCGGATACCGATAAGTGCGTCATATATTGGAACAGAAATACCTTGAAAAGAAATGGAACACAAATGGACACAAACACTGGATCAAAACTACTGAACCCTTTTTTTTTCAAGTTATTTGTGTTCCTATGAGGCACTTAATGATATCCGTTTTAGTTGATGTTTGGTACAATTGTAGTACTTGACGAGTTCTACGCGGTGAACGTCTTCGATCGTCGGAAATATGTCGGCACGAGCGCGCCGTGGGCTGCACAGCACCCACTGGTTCCAGATATATCGAGCAAGAATGTATTGTTGCGGGTACATACGGATATATTGCTCCACGTACTTTAATTAGTAGTTCTTTGGAAAATTTCAAAAATAGAGTTCGTTTCATGTGCATCTTTACTGTCCTTATTTTGCGGTGAAGGCAATACAAATTGCAAGTATATCGGTATGATTCGATATTGAATGAACGCCTTTCGGTTTCACATTACGCGTTACATTCCTTAGGGTATGGAAAATTTTCGGTTAAAGATACTTGGAACTTCATCGCATTTTCAACTGCACGCGACAACAAAACCACATTTTCAAACAAGTTTAAAGTCATTTGCTCTTTTTCAAAGGCAACCGCTGCAAATTACGTACCATTGTTTATTTTGCTGCTTAGTCCTATGTACAAGGGAGATCTAACATTTGACATTGTTGGTGTGTTTTTTCCTTGACACGGCCAGAATTATTGTACACAATGGCAGTGACAAAAAAATGCGACGTGTACAGCTTTGGTGTTTTGACACTCGAGATTTTGATGGGATTGCATATGGGGGAAATCATTTCAAACCTCCACTCATCCGCCGACAATGAACGTGTACAATTAGCAGAAGTCTTGGATCCTCGTCTCTCACTTCCAACAAGTCAAAAGCTAAAAGATGAATTGGATTTCATTTTTAATCTAGCAATGTGGTGCTTATGTGCTGATCCAAATTCTAGACCTACCATGTAGGAGGTTTCTCAGGTGCTTGAGAATTGAGATGAAAGCTGCAGCTGCCAGAGAGTCTCCAGAGTTAGTTGAGGACGGTTTTTAAGTTTGTTAATTCTGTTAGAGAGGGAATTGAGCTAGATCAGGGATGAAGCCAGGATTCAAATTTGGAGGCGGTACCCAAAAAGAACAGTATAGTCTTTCCATCTCAAGATGAATGTTTGATTAGTAAACCGAAAACTTAAAATTGGTGGGAGGTTATAAAGCAAGATAATAATTTTTTGGTGAGAGGTTAGGATCAGGGGTGGCACAGGCCACCCCGTCCCTCTTAAAAGCTCCATCCCTGAGGTGGATGCTAGTTAGTTCTTCGAAGCTAGATATTTGTCTCTCTCGTTCTATCTTTTAGGTTTGTAATCAAGGACAGAGCTAAGATTTTTAGGCAGTAATGTCAAATACCTAAAGCCATGTTCATGAAATGGATTTTTTAATATTTTTCTTGGCCTATAGACTATTTGTTTGTTTCTTCTGTTTGCATTTTAGTGTTTGTACTGTGGATGCTTATGAGCTGTGTAATTTGTATTTACTTTTATAACTATAAATCACATTTCTTCACCGTAAAAAACCACTCTGTACATATTTTCATATTCAATTTATTTTTTTACGTCATTTGCAAAAAATTTAAAGGCTATTTTGTAGTAAAGGAGAAGTAGGACAGGAAATACACCACGGTGCAAAGCACCCGGTCGCACAGCATCCCCGGTCCCTTCCACCAATACGAAGGTCCCCAAAGATCATGGCACAAAACAGAGTTGGAAAAAGATTGGGCATGTGGATTCCATTTGTTATGAAATTTTGTGGTCGTGTGTTATGAATTCATGAGGTCTAATTTCTGTATAAGCATCAAATAACCTAGCAACAATAACTTTTAGTGCACGGGACATGATCTACTTTGATAACTCTGCATTCGGAGCAACAAATCGACTCATTTGGAGGGATATCCATTGCAACCCTTACAAGTTAGGGGGTCCAATTACAATTGGAGCACTTTGTTGACTTTCGGGTTATCCATGTAAATTGAGAAGGAATTTACCGATTACTGGAAAACAATACCCACGTAGGGTAAGGGTGAGAAAAGTTCCACGTAGGTAACACAAATCTGCATAAAAGGAAATAACCGGATACACGACAGAATTAAAAAAAAAACAGGAAATGAACTGCGAATCTGAAACTTCACCGGATACACGACACCGGCAAGCTCCGAAATTCAGATCTCCAAACTCTGAACTCTGAAACTGAAGTCCATATAAGGAGGCTCTTATTCTGCAAGAATTTCACTTGGATGAATTTTATTTCATGGATGATCAGCAGAGCCTGGGCTCGAAGGCGGAACTGAACAAGACAAATGGCATTTCTTTAGCAAACCAAAAAAGAAAAAGAGAAAAAAAGAAAAAAAAAACTATTTAGCGTTGGATAGATAAAATTAGTGTTCTGATTCATCTTCGATAGAGGAATCACAATAGTTATTTTGAATGTAAAAATAAAATAAACACTGAAGAAACCATAAAAAAGGACTAATGGGTACCAAACCATAACGTACTGATTCTATAAGTGTGGGGCCCACTCCAAGAACTCTGCAAAATTATTTGAGCCTTTGTTTAATTTTGAAATAATTTTTGGAGTTGCCATGTTAAAATTAGCTCAAAAGGGAACTGTAAGTGCTTGATATATTGTCTAACTTATCTAATTCTAAATTATCTAACCGGGGGGACTCAAATCCTCTCTCTCTCTCTCTCTCTCTCTAAAAAACTCTAACCCTAGCCGCCTCTCCTTCCCCTCCCCCTCCATGGGTTGCACACCCTTTGGGCGGCGGGAGGGGAGGGACTAATCCCCTTTCTAGATCTGGTTTCCCTTTCCCCTTCTGCACCATATCCGCCTTCCGTTCGCCAATCGTTGGAACTTGGCGTTCCGCAGCCCTGTTGGGCGTTACGATTCGTCTGCTCCTCCTTTGCAACCTTACGGGTTCCGGCGGCTTCTTAGGCCTCCGGTAGAGGCGCGTGACCGGTTGAAGGTTTGGCTAGAGATGGGCTGCTCAGCGACGAAGGGGAGTGTATCTTTTTTTCTCGTTTCTTTTGTGTTTTGTCCGGCTTTAGGCCGGTTATGTCCGGCTTTAGGCCGGTTTTTGTCCGGATTTTGTCCGGTGTGTTCCGTTGTTTTGGTCATATGCTTTCTTGTTGTATTTCTGTGACCTGTTGTCGTTGGAGTGTCCGATCTGTGGACTCCCAATCTTTCCCCATGGGAATCTTTGATGAATACTATCTCTCAACTTTTGACAAAAAAAAAAAAAATTCTAAATTATCTTCAAAAGTCCTTCAAAATTTAGATTTCCGAATTCTGATTGAGAAGTTGAAAGTTGGATCAAATACTTACAATAATTCGATTGAGCTCATTTTTTAATGCAACTTTAAAATTATTTTAAAATTAACGAACGACACATATTATTTGTGTGGGTGCCCCAAAGTGGGCCTCACACACCAATGGGTGCATAATTTGTACACCATGGGTTCGTACCCATAGTCGAGTTCATACATAAACACCCTCAATATGGGGGTGTACGATTGTACGTACAGTAACAGTATGTACCTCATTGAATCATCTTAATTGCACAACAATATTTGCATTGAAGTTCACAACATATGTATACAATTTCATAATATTTGCATAGAAATTTATAGCATTTGCATGCATAGAAATTCACAATATCAAAACAAAAACAAGCATATAAGTTCTGAATTCAATGTTGATGTTATGAATTAATTTACATGACAATCTTATGAAGTTTTACAATTTAAGAGTTACATACCTACGTACTCAATATATAGTGTGTATTGTAGCATTTTCTTTAGTTCCTTTAGTCAGGATAAGGGTTAAAATTTCATAATTAAGTAATATAAAAAGGGACCTTTTTTGGACATTCCAAATTCCAGTTAATAGAAAGAAAGGAAAAAAAAAAACATACAATTGTGGCAAACTTACCTGGACCCCTCTGAAGCAGTTTCCTAGCAGCAACCTCAAAAGCCAAAAGAAGGGTTGAGACCACAAGCACTTTCCAAAATACAAAAAGCATTTTTAAAGCCATTTCTCTTAGCATATAATTAGGGTTCATGACTTTGATATCTTGGCCGGTCTTGGTCCACAAGAAGACTTGGACTTTTTAAGGCATGGGCCGTACTGCAAGTGGTAAAAAAGAATGGTACAACAAGAGGTAAAAAAATGATGAAGAAAATTCAAAGTAAAGGGTTAGGCCTTTAACCGTGATTGTAGCAAGTGCATGGCTTCTCTGAAATGGATGTTGATTTGGTTTATGAGTGGAGAAAGTCTTAAGCTTGTTCGATGTATGGTTCTTTTTTTTTCTTAGTAGCGGCAGGGACCGGTAGCAGTGTACTAAAAAATTAGTGTGACACTATATATTGAAGAACAACTAATAACCAAAAATCATAGAGTAGCAATGGTGCGATAAAAAAAATATTAAAGTACACAAGATTTCAGGGTTGTTCTCAAGGAGTTTTCATATTTTCAGCCAAAAAAAACTTAAATAGGAACTTTAAACTAGAAGTTGTGACACAGGTCTTTTGGATATATGATCTTCTGCCTTTTTCTTTGCCAATGGGATGATAAGAAAAGTTTTTTTTTTGGGTGGATCCGATGAAAAAATCTTCGAGCCGACATGGTTACGTTTAAGAAATTTTTTGTTAAAACTTCTTAAAGATGAATTGCGCAACAAATTAAGCTGAAATATTTTAAAGAAACTTGCGTACGAGTCCACAAGCAAACAAAAAAAAAAAAAAGTAATTACCATAATGAATTCTAATTATACCGAAGACGATGGACATGGAGTCAACTGTCGTTGAGAGAGAAAGAAGAGCATTATACAAGTATCAATTGGTCATTCTTTCTCTCTTCTTTTCATTTTTTTGTTATATATTAGGAGTGTCTAAAATATTTTGGTTGGGTATTGTGAAATGGTCTGTTTGGTGGTTTGGTTTTCTTGGTGCACTTTTTATTTCCATCTTTCAAGTGACAAGAAAGGGAAATATAAGGAGATCGAAAAGCCAGACTTCTTGATTTTCACGTCTCTAAGTAGTTGATTACGAGAGACTTTGGGGTGTTTCAATAACAAAAAACTGTTTTTTCCAAAAACTAAGACTGATCATTCTCTCACAATGTATCACATAAAAAATCGTGAAAAATCAGTTTATTAAAAAAACTAGCTTAGTGGAAACACAATGTTGATTATGAGACTTCTTTTTCTTATCCCAACATGCATTTCAAAGAATTGAACCTCCAACCACTAGGATACCCAAGTCTTCATGTTACATTTGCCAAAAAGTATGCATATGTATTATCTTTTCATTTATTCCTTTTTATATTACAACAAATATGTAATATATTTTACACAAAATATTTATTGCATTATATCATAATATATTACATAACATTACATTATAATATTTTAATTTATAGAAATTACACAATTGACGACATAAATTTGGTCGTCGTAAATTTTTTGTTAGTAGACACTAACAAAAAATTAGTTAATAACATGTATTCTCTCTAGCAACTACTCCCTCCGTCCCAAATTAATGGTCCATTTTCACTATTTGGCATCTCCCAAAGAATTGCCCATAACTTTCAATCTATGCTTCTTTTTATATCCAATATGGATCTTATTTGATATGTCACGCCCTCAAATTTAATAAACCAAATACCAATAAAATCCACGTAGGATAAACCAAAAGTCATACATTCCACCGTTGAAAAGTCAAAGTCAAAGTACACCGGGTTTCTACAAGAGGTACCCGTACCCATGCATAAGTAATTAATAGTTAAGAGTTATTACATAACCAAGTTTTATCAAAAGATTTAAAGAATCAAAGTTACAATATCATCTCCCAAAATACATTAACAATAGAGAGGATAAAATAACTTCATGTCAAATGAGCTCCATGATATGCATCCACACGCCAAGCATTCCAATCACGGGCCTTGCCGAGAAAATGATAGGTTGAGCTAACTAGCCCAGTAGGAAACTTTTCTACCAACGCTAAGGGTATAGAAGATGAACATGCACATGGAGATGTGATACACATGAATGAATAAGCTAAAATAGGCCAAACTAGGTCGACTTGATGAGAGAACGTCCAATAGGTGCCCCAACGATCGAATCAAACCCAAGTGTCTATAGATTTCTTCGTAAACGCGTTACATTTCATGTCGTAAGTTCAATCCTTTCAAAAACATTGTCATATTCATAAAACATTTCATTTTTCACATCTTCTCAAATAACCACGCTTTAAATAGGAATGAATCCCTCTCACGGATTTCGTGGGCTCCGAACACCCTCGCCGGATTTCATGGGCTCCGCACACCCCCCGCCGGATTTCGTGGGCTCGAACACCCCGCCGGATTTCGTGGGCTCCGAACACCCATGGCTAGGGGGACGCACCAAATGGTGGCCCTAGAAATAACAAATCATCCCTTTCAAAAGTTTATCAAACAATCAAGTGTCCAAAAACATCCACGTATTTCATTTAGTTCGAAAGCTCGTAGCGTGTCGGTTGTGGCAAAGTTAATATGTGTTCAAGAACGTGAGAGGTCATGACGAAACATCATTCATACCACGATAGGCTACCAAAGCTTAGAAGTCGATTTATGAAGCTTAGGAAAAGACCAATTTAGGCCCGGCGTAAAGAAACATGAAAATGGAGTTATGAACTTTGAGAAAACCCGACACCTTGATAGGAGAAAATACATATCTCTCAAAATACAAAGGCTATGAATATGAGACCAATTGGGTTTGAAAGTAGACTCATAGAGCTTTCTAACGGTTCAAGAATCGCCTCAATCGGAGTTCGGATGAAGCCGGGGCGTGCCCGCGAAGTTGGGTAAAAATCTGCGGCAGCGGGTATCGATACTAGAGAAAGGCTGTATCGATACCGGGTTACTAAATTTTTTACAGAAAGGATGGGTATCGATACCGAAGAAAAGGGGTATCGATACAACGGCCTTCTCGAGCAAAATTTTCAGATTTCCAGATTTTTTCCAAATGGAGGGGATTTCAACCCAAGCCAAAAATTGAGGTTCCAAATAACATCTACTCATAGGAGAGGGATATATCAACAACCAATTCAAGGATTTATCAACCAAATACACAAAACTCAAACTCATACATGATCCAAAGTCAATTCCATGGAGACAATCAAGTTTAACAAGAAATTGGGAACAAGAACACAACCAATGCAATCATTCAACAAACATACACTTAGAGGAGGTAGAAGATTGTTTCCTACCTCAAGAATTTGCTCCAAGTCAACCCAAAAACGAATTTGTAGATCCCCAATTTGAGCAAATCCCGAATTTGGTCCTCCCGGTGCGAAAAGATGGTACTCCGAGCTCCCAAACACGCGTAGATGATGACTCTTTGGTCAATTTGTGAAGAAGTTTGATGAGGAGGGAGTAATTTGAGCTCAAAGGAGCAAAAATGGAGGAAAGAGGAGGAGGGGCTGATTTTGGGAGAAGAAGAAGATGATTATTTTGGCCAAAATCTGATCCAAAAGTGTTTATATACACTCTCACACTAGCACTTACACCCCTCTAGTTTCTTATGTGCTTCACAAACACCCAAATGTAATTACTAACTTCTCATTAACCCCATATTGCACTATTTTCATTTCCTCACACTTCCCCAACACTATTTCCGGAAAATTATTTAAAAACACGAGTCCTTACATGATACATCTCGATTTGTTTTATAAAACATTTTTTTTGCAATTATAAAAAACATTATAGATTTTGAAATACAGATAATTTGTTAAGTGGCACGACTGCCGAAAAGGGACCATTAATTTGGGACGGAGGGAGTAACATTTATTGTCGTCATTATGTCTCTGCCAGATTCTACTTTGGCGACTAACCTCATATTTTGGTCGAAAAAGGCATTGCATAAGGCGACAAACATTTGTTTCGTTACCAAAAGTGATGCATAAGACAATAAAATTAAAACACCTAAAATAAACAATAAAGTATTTACTAGTCCATCACACTTGTAATCGAAGTATGATTAAAATATGCAAACACCTTTTATCAAGGTCGGAAAAATTGCGATGAAAAACTTTTTTTTTTTTATCACGGTTATAACAAAGTGTGATTAAAATAAACACATTTTATCATTATTTGTAACAAAGCGTGGTGAAAACAATACATTTTATCACACTCGTAATCGAAGTGTGGTTAAAATATATACATTTTGCCATGGTTGAAACAAAACGTGGTAAAAATAAACACATTTTATCACACTTGTAGGAAAATGTGATTAAATTAAGCAATTATAATCGCAGTTCTTTTAAACATGTGATAATTATGATTAATCATTATGGTTTTAATAGCAAAGTGACATTAAAAACTCATCTTGCATTTCTTTATCAAGGTTTCATAAAAATTGTACTAATTTTTTAAATTTTTTTAGTGTGATCTTTATCAATTATTCTAATAGTGTGTGCCAAAACTCCAATATATAAAATGTTTTTACCTATGTGAACATACATATGGGCTCTTCTAGTATCCGCCCATTTGGGCGTAGCGTAAGAAAAGAATTTTCCCCCTACCGATGCGTAACTGATGTCAGTCAGATGCCAGTGCTCTGTCCTTCCTCCAAAGCAGTCATTCATGCCTCTTCTTTCAAAAGTGACAACTATACCCTTCACCTTTTATACTATGTTTTATTTTAATTTTTGAACTGCACTTTCCTATATTTGCGCCAAATTCTGTTTTCTGCCGTATGTATAACAAGAAAAAAAGTCACATAGTTTTAGATCCTTGAAACATTTTTTGATATAATCAATTTGTCATTTTTTCTATTAAAAAACTATAAATAAAAAATAATAGACTAATTGTTTTTAGAGGTGGTAAATTGTGAAACGAGACAAACAAATTGAGACAAACAATTTTTAATGGAAAAAAATTCAACATCAAATATCTTTCTATTACGCACTTAACAAATAAGTAAAAAAAAAAAAGAAAAAGAAAATGCTACATTAATTGCACCCGTTAAGGGCACAAAAAAATACACTTGTGGGTCTCACTTGTACTTTAACTAAAGTGTATTTTTTTGCGCCCTTAACGGGTGCCTGTTAGCGAGACCCGTAAAAAATAGTTATATCCTTGCATTCCACAAAAATCGAGGGTTTTTCTAACCTAAATTAGAATCGATAAACCTACTGGTACAGAGGTTTTTGCACAGAAAATGTAACGAATAGGACCTGATAATTAGAATCCAAATTAAGTTGTCAATCTTATTTTTGAATATTCGGGAAAAATTCACCGTCCCAATTTGGTCAAAATACCTCTAAAGGAGCTTTTTTTTTTCTTTTTGTTTCTGTTTGTTTTTTCTAGTTCTACTAACCCAGTTTTTTGAAAAAACTAGTTTTTCACGGTTTTTTGTGTGATGCATTATGAGAGAATGACATTTCTCGGTGTTTGAAAAAAACAATTTTATGTTAGTGGAACACCCCAAGATGGGAGTTCAAATAAGGTACGTAGTCGTCAATTCTGTCAAAAAGTATTTTCATATCCCATCACCACTATTCGAGGGATGCAATCGCATCCAAGTCCGAAGACCATATGTATATTTCTTGGTCTTTTAGTATTATATTTATCTGTTTATACTGGGTCTAAGTCCAGTGTTCATAAAATAATTTAGCCTTATCGTTAATGAGAAAATTGGGGTACTACTTTTCCTTGTTCAAAGAAGAAGAATGATACATACACTCCCTGGGAGCCACTCCCAGCCACACCCTCTCTCACATGGGATGTGGAGCCCAGATGTGGACTACACCCCATGCCCACATGAGAGCGGGTGTGGCCCAAATACTCCCAGGAAGTGTATGAATCGCCGTTCTTCAAAGAATTAATAAAGTTTAATTTTCACTTTTGACCAATGATGCTGCCATAGACCACATGCATTTATGTTCCGCTATTTTAAAATATAAAAAATTCCAATTCGCCCACCTTGCTAATCCGCTTAGAACTTATAAGATGGGTCGACAAATTCTAAATCTGTAAATTATAAATGTAAAAAGATCACAGTTAAAAAGATCACATGTGAGACGGCCCAAGGGCGGATCCAGAAACCTAATCTACCCTGGGCTAACCTTGGTTTTGAATATCAATACTAAAATAAATGTTGTTACAGTGTCTATTGTGTAATAACTTTAATTTCCTTTTCGTAACCCTTTTACCCAAAGCCCCTTTTTAACTCGGAAGAAAAAATCCTCATAAGAAAAGCTACAAGAACTTTGTCGACTTCGACATGTTGAGTTGTTCAAAAGAGATTGATTTGTGGGTAATTTTTTGAATAGGTGTTCATTTTGTTTTTGGGTGGGTGCTCATTTAGAATAAATTGGGCTACACACACAAAAATTAGATGGGCTAAAATTTACTGGACTATAATTTAAAAAAAAATACTCTTTTTTTCAATTCCACCTGGCTGTAGCCTAGGTCAGCCTATTGATGGATCTGCCTTAGGAGACGGGTGTAATCGGAAGATGTTTACGCGTTATTTTCGATTAGATAAATATGAAACATAAATTATATGTAAAGCAAGGCTCATCTTCTAGTCCACTCCTCCCGGATTTAAGAAAAAATAGATTTTTTTTGTGTTGCAATTTTTTTTTTGAAAATCCGAGCCGTCCAATGTGTTCAGAAGGTGTTTTCAAGGGTCCACGCGGGAAATTTTCAAAAAAAAATACCGGGAAGTGCTTGATCCAAGCATTTTTTGCAAAACTGCACCTTCTGAACACATTGGACGGATCGGATCGTCAAAAAAATATTTGGATCATGAGGACCGGAAACGGAAAGACCGGATAAGAAGTGGATCGTGTAAAGCAATTCTCGGAATAGGATTTCAATACACAACTTCTTACATAACCGTTTCAAGATATATGCGATGCATATGAGTTGATGTGTATCAAGTGGCTCCGTACATAATTGTATGAGGAGATATCTTAAAAGTTTTTTCCTAGATTAGAACATCCTCATTTGGCTCTCTAAAATAAGCCAAAATCAGGCTCACCAAATGGTTGATCAAATTGGTTAAGCTTTTAACTTTGCTACAGTACCACACCAAATTTGGTGCAGCACTGTTCACTCACTAGGGCAATATTCACACACTGTTCATGCACTATTCACGCACTATTCATTTTTTTAATATTACTTTTGGGTAGTAGAAGTAGAAAGAAAGAATAGTTTAATGCAATAAAGTTAGAATAGGGAACCCGATTCGCTGAACTTTTGTAAAAGCGCGAACTAAATTATAAAAGATGTTTTTGAAGTAAAATTTGGTGCTCCAAATAAGGACGCTCTTAGATAAGCTAGTCTAGTACTCACTACTCAATTACCAATTACACACGCACTAAAACTTATTCCCTCGTCATTTTCCTTCCCCTTTCCTTGTTGCCACTTGATTGTTGCCACTTGAAAGAGGAAATAAAAAGTGCACCCAGAAAACCAAACCAGCGAAACAGACCATTTCACAATGTCCAACCCATTCATCTATCTTGCTCTGGTTCTCTCAGCCGTTTGGGTGGTTTTCCCACCTCCCTCCACCTCTCAACCGCCACAAAATCCCGACGTCAAGTGCTTCTCCGGTGGAAACAAAGTCTACCCAACCAGACAATCGTCAGCTCATGGATTGTCAACCAAACAAATGGTAACTCTTCAGCTTCGAGTCCGTGCAACTGGCGTGGGATTTCATGCAACTCAGCAGGGAATGTAGCAGGCCTAAATCTTGCCTACACGGGCTTACAAGGTATTCTTGACCATTTGAACTTCTCATATTTCCCTCTCCTCCTCCTTCTCGACCTCAAATACAACCAACTCAACAGTATCATACCTGCCAACATCGGCTGCTGTCGAACCTCGTATATCTTGATATCTCCACCAACTCTTTCACGGGAACAATCCCACTTTCTATCGTGAATCTCACTAAGGTTGTCGAGTTAGATTTTTCGAGAAACTCCATAACAGGGCAACTTGACCCGCGGTTATTCCCGGACCGTAGGTCAAGTCAGGCTAAAATTGGCCTGCTTAGCATGCAAAGGCTACTCTTCCAAGATATTGCTCGGCGGGCCCCCCCGTCAGTGATAGGTAATTTAGAAAACTTGACTATCTTGGCTTTAGATAATAACAATTTTTCTGGCCCAATTCCTGAGTCCTTGGGTAATTTGAGTAAAATAACTTACCTACATCTCAACCAAAACCAATTTTCTGGCCAAATTCCTAAGAGTTTCGGTACTCTGACCGAGTTAACCGATTTGAGCCTGTTTTCTAACAACTTATCCGGTTCAGTACCAGAAGAAATTGGAATTCATTCATCATTGGTAGCTTTCCATTTAATCTGGAACAACTTGAGCGGTAAATTACCTCCCCAAGTTTGTCAAGGTGGAAGGCTAATGAATTTCACCACGGGTTACAATAATTTCACCGGTCTGATACCTATAAGCCTCAAAAATTGCACATCCTTATACAAAGTCCGGCTCGAATACAACCAATTAACTGGACCAATTAACTGGAAATCTTGATCAAGATTTCGGAGTGTACTCGAACCTCACTTATATCGATTTGAGCCACAACAATTTACAAGGGAAAATTTTACCCATCTGGGCAGAATGCAAGAATTTGACATTTCTGAATTTTGGTGGGAATTCTATTGGAGGTGAAATCCCATTGGAAATTTCCCAGTTGAACCAGCTTGAAAAGCTTGACCTTTCCTCCAACAATATTTCCGGTATAATTCCGGCACAAGTTGGACAATTGTTGAAATTATTGTTGTTAAACTTGAGTGACAACAACATTTTTGGTCAAATACCATTAGCAATTGGGGGACTATCCAATTTGGAGAAACTTGATCTCTCAATGAACATGCTAAGTGGGCAGATTCCGTATCAAATTGGGGACATTTCAAGATTACTATCTCTAAGTCTGAGTAAAAACCACTTGAATGGGAGCATCCCATATCAGATTGGCAATCTTGTAACTTTACAAACTCTGCTTGATCTTAGTTACAACTCACTCACCGGAAAGATTTCGCCTCAACTCGTGAAGCTGATTAGCCTAGAAGCTTTGAATCTCTCCCACAACTCTCTCTCCGGTTCTATACCAGACTCATTCAGGCAAATGGTGAGCTTGTTAGCGATTGATTTGTCGTTCAATCAATTGGAGGGTCCTCTGCCTGACTCCAGGGCTTTTAACATTTCTCCACCGGGAGCGTTTTCTCATAACAAGAACCTATGTGGTCATCCAGCCCAAGGTTTGACACCATCTAACGACTCAGTATCCGAGGGTGGTAAGGGAAGTAAAGGAAACTCGCGGGTGATCATTATCGCAGTTTCTGCCTCGTTAGGCTCGGTGTTTCTCTTGCTCTTGCTTGTTGTGGTTATTGCGTTTTATCGAAGAAGTGACGGGAGAAGCCAGAGAGAAGATGTGGTAAAGGGAGAAAACATCTTTTTGATCCATAATTTTTGCGGGGGACTAGTGTATGGAGATATCATCCAGGCTACCGATGATTTTGACGATGCATACTGCATTGGAGAGGGAGGATCAGGTAAAGTTTACAAAGTCAACTTACCAAGTGGGCAGGTACTTTCGAAAGTTTTTTGAGTTTCAGTTTTTTTGGATTCAAAGTTAACTTGCCCTGTCCTAGACGTTTGGACATGAAGGGTCCTTTTCTATAGGCCTTTAATGGCCATGACCACCGTATGTAGCCCAACAAATAGGTGCTTTCAAAAGTTTGGAGGTGTAAGAGCTTCTTCTGCCCACGGTCGACCTCTACGGTCGACAACTACCACCAAATAAAAAACAATTTAACTCCCTCTCTCCACCACGGTTGACCACTACCACCACCACCCTGAAAACATTGATATCACGCCTACCTCTGCCACCGTCGACCCAGATCGGCCACCATTGACCACCACCATCGACCGCCGGTAATCATCACCGTTGACCAGATTTCATCGTCCCAAAAGCTACCACTACGTCGACCACCAACTGCCAACACCGTCAACCAGCTTTTTCATCACCACTTGCTACCACCACCTTCGCTCACCACCACCAGCGCGCTATCGCCACCATCGGCAGCAAAAATCTAGCCGTTGCACATTTGGTTTTGGTTTTGGTTCTCCCTTGATTTAGGAGAGAGGATAAAACTCAATTTAATATGGGTTTGGTTCAAAGACTGGAGTGGAATTTTGGGAGTATTTACTCATATTTTGAATTTGGTACAAGATCTGAGTAAGGGCCGGAGATGCTCTAAGGCGAAAAACTTAAACCACCCTGCTTGGCACCCGTCTCTCATCATTCGTGTAGGGTGTCAGACATTTTGTTGAGATTTTAGGATGTATGTTGGTGTGGTATAAGTTCGTCGGTACACGAAGGGAGTCGAATATGGATGTAATTAAAAGAACGGCTTGTCACAACTCTCATCGAACAAATTTACAGTTTTTCTTATAGTTTTATCTTACTAGTATTGTTTTTTTGTGATCTGTGTTCTATTGTCTAAATCCTCAACAGGTAGTAGCAGTGAAAAAGCTATTTAGGCATGAAGGTTTGGAGACTGGAGATATCAAGAATTTCGCAAATGAGATCGCAACGCTGACAGAAATAAGGCACCGGAACATAGTGAAACTCTATGGGTTCTGTTACCATGAAAAGCACAGTTTTTTGGTTTGCGAGTACATGGAAAGAGGAAGCTTGGCGAATGTTTTGAGGAGAGAAAAGGATGCCAAGGAGTTGGATTGGAGTAAGAGAGTGAATGTAGTTAGAGGGGTGGCTTATGCTTTATCTTACTTGCATCATAACTACGTGCCTCCTATAATTCATCGAGATATATCGAGCAAGAATGTTTTGTTGAACTCGGATATGGAGGCTCATGTCTCGGATTTTGGCACTGCAAGGTTTTTAAAACCCGATTCTTCAAATTGGACGGCGGTTGCAGGCACATACGGATACATTGCTCCAGGTAACTTTAATTAGTTCATTGGAAAATTTCAAAAACAGAGGTCATTTAATTTTTTTTTCCCGATAAGTAGAGGTCCTTAAATTTGCATTTTACAGTACATATTTTGCGGTAAAGCCCATACGAAATGCAACTATATTGGTACAATTCGATATTGAATGAACACCTTTAGGTTTCACATTACGCGTTAGATTCCTTAGATTTTGGAAAAATTTCGGTTAAAGATACCTTGAAGTTCATAGCAACCGCTGCAAAATACCATCGTTTATTGAATTGCTTAGTTCTATGTACGAGTGAGATCTAACATTTGACATTGTTGTTGTGGTTTTTCCTTGACATGGCTAGAATTATCGTACACAATGGCAGTGACAGAAAAGTGCGACGTGTACAGCTTTGGTGTTTTGACACTTGAGATTTTGATGGGTTCGCATCTAGGGGAACTCATTTCAAAGCTCTACTTATTGGTTGACAACCAACACGTACAATTAGCAGAAGTCTTGGATCCTCGTCTCTCACTTCCAACAAGTCAAAAGCTAAAAGATGAATTGGATTCCATTCTGAATTTAGCAATATGGTGCTTACGTTTTGATCCAAATTCTAGACCTACCATGTACGAGGTGTCTCAGGTGCTTGAGATGAAAGTTGCAGCTGCCAGAGAGAGCCCAGAGTTAGTTAAGGAGTCAGTTTTTAAGTTTGTTAATTCTGTTAGAGAGGGTATTGAGCTGGATCAGGGACGGAGCTAGGATTCAAATTTGGAGTTGGCACCCAAAAAGAACAATATACTCTCTCCGTCCCAAGAAGAATGTTTAATCAGTAAATCGAGGACTTAAAATTGGTGGGTGGTTTTGAAGCAAAACAATATTTTTTTGGTGAGAGGTTAGGACCGCATGGCCTGGCACATGCCACCCCGCCCCTCTCAAAAGCTCCATCCCCTGAGCTGAATGCTAGTTAGTACTTGAAGCTAGATATTTGTCCCTCTCGTTCTCTCTCTTTTAGGTGTGTAATCAACGACAGAGTTAGGATTTTTGGGCGATGATGTCAAATACCTAAAGCCATGTTCATGAAATGGATTTTAATTTTCTTGGCCTATAGACTATCTGTTTGTTGCATCTTTGTTGCATTTTAGAGTTTGTACTGTGGAGGCCTATGAGCCGTGTAATTTGTATTACTTTTATCAGTATAAAACACATTTCTTCATCCTAAAAAACCACTTCACATATATTGTCATTTTGAATTTCTTTTTTTTTACGCCGTTTGCAAAAATTGAGAGGCTATTTTGTAATAAAGGTGAAGTACGAAAGGAAGATATAGATTTCCAACAACACGAAGGTCCCCAAAGATAACTGCACAAAACAGAGTTGGAAAATGATTGGGCAACAATGTACTAATATTTACCGATTAAATTATTTTTCCCAGATACTTTCATAACTTAAGAGTCTTAGACTTAATTTGTTTCAAATCTATAGCCAGCAAAATATGGAAAAGAAAAAAAATAGGAGCTCCCAAATATTAGAATCGGACCCAGACTTAAGTCTTGTTACTTTTTTGAGTGCCCAATCGGCTACAATCACCCAAATTTCAGAGAAAAGAAAAAAAAGGAGCTCCCAAATATTAGAATCGGACCCAGACTTAAGTCTTGTTACTTTTTTTTGAATGCCCAATCGGCAACAATCACCCAAATTTCAGAGCACTTTGTTGGAAAGAACGATCCTCAATTTCGGGTTATTCATTCGAATTGGGAAGGAATTTACCGAGTACTGAAATACAATAACCACATAGGATAGGAAAAGTTCACACAGGGACATAAATCTGCATAAAAGGAACAAAATAGAAATGAAAAAAAACAAAATGCAAACTCACAGATTCGTAACAGAATTCATTCTACAGAAATCAACTTCAAGCATCTGAAAATCAGGGAATAGAAAAATCTGAAACTCCACCGGCGATCGCCAAACTTCAGATCTCCAACCTCCGAACTCTGACTCTGACTGAAGTCCTGGTAAGGAGACTCTTATTCTGCAAGAATTTCACTTCGATGAATTTTTATTTCATGGATGGTGGCCCCAGGGTTTATCCAAAGGGCAATTCGGACTTCGGAGGCAACCCACCAACTGAACAAGACAAATGACAATTTAGTGTTCTGATTCACCTTCAATACAAGAATCACAACAGTTTTTAAAATTTGAAATAATTTTTGGAGTTGCCATGTAAAAAATCAGCGCAATCTGATCCATTAGCTAATTCTCTAAATTTTCTTTAAAATTCCTTCGGAATTCAGGATTTTGAATGAGAAAATGAGCTCATTTTTCTGAAGCAAATTAAAAATTTAGTTTTAAATTAGGAAACAGCTCGAATAAGTTGTGTGGGACCCCATAGTGTGCCCCACACGCCCATCAAAGCATAATCTGTACACTATAGGATCCATACCTATAGATAAAGAACACATAATTTCATTGCCAACAACTGCAAAAACAATTTCCGCAACAAAATGAAGTTAGAAATTTCACAAATGATGGGATAAATGAAAATTACTTCACGAAAGCTATCAGCAGAAAAAGATGAGTAAAACAAAGTGAGAGAATGGATGTTGCTTGCTTACTTAGGTTCTTCGGCCTTTCCTTTTCTGTTTCTTCTGAAGTTTCTGCCCTCTCCCAAACGTCTCGACAAACCAACAGTGATACCTTCTGGTAAGAGTTGTCCCAATAACCAACCCAACGACTAGCCCACTTGCATATCCCAAAGCTATGACCATCCAATAAACACCTCTCGAAAACTCCAAACCGTGACCTTGAAAGATAGACGGAGGTGGTGGTGAGGTCATTGGGTTTCCGCATAACTTCGACAATGGGACCCCACACAATCCCGAATTCCCATCATATGAACTATTTTCAAATGTATCAAATTGTTTCCCTCGAGGTATAGGGCCAATGAGTCGATTATGAGAAACATGCAAAATTTCAAGAAATGTGAGTTGGGTCAGTTGCCAGGGAATTTGTCCTGAGAGCAAGTTTTGGGATAGGTCCAACGACTCCAATTCTGTCAATTTTGCCAACGATGGTGGGATAGCACCAGTGAGTTTGTTGTTAGAAATGTTTAGCAATTGAAGCCCACTGAGAGTTGCAAAGGATTCTGGGATATCCCCAACAAATGTGTTGTTCGAGAGATCAACAATCACCAAGGCACTTGGAATCTTCTCGTACAATCTTTGTGTCCCTTTGTTGACCACTTTCATCGAGCACTTATAAAGAAACCCCGGTATATAGATTTGTGCCTTATGAGTTGTTGATTGGGGTTCAAAATTGGAAATTGATCTCATATATGTCAAATTCTTTTTTTTGATCATTTTCATTCCATTCCAGTTACGAATGTATTCTGATGGCAAATTACCTGAAAAGCCATTGCAAGAGAGGTCAATTATTCTCAACTTTGGAAATAAAGAATGGTTTTTGGGATTCCCAATGTGGCCATGGAATTTGTTTGATCGCAAAAGAAGAAGCTCTAACTTAGGAAGAACTCCCAACCAAGAGGGAAAAGTATCCTCAATCTGATTATTCTGAAGAACGAGACACTCTAGCATAGTGCAATTTGCCAATGATCTTGGTACCGGCCCCTGTAGTTGATTTCGACCTAAATCAATCGTCACCAATTGGCTATTGATTGTGAATGTTAAAGGAATATTTCCGTGGAAACTATTGCCACTTAGATTCAACGCGCGAAGATCCTCGCTATAACTAGCCAAACATGGAGGTATTGTGCCATTTAATTTGTTGTTGGACAAATCAAGCACATTGAGTGAATTGTTGTGGCATATTGATGGTGGAATTGGCCCTGACAATGCGTTATCGCGGGCGTTATATAAAACCGTGCTTGGTGGTGGAACAGGAAGCAATCCTTGAAGCTTGTTATACGAGATGTCAAACCATTTTAGAAAACTCCATGGGATGGCTGCCGATTGCTGCTGGAAGCCTGTAAGAAAGTTTCGGTCAAATTCTGCAACTTTTATTGTTTCTTTACTTGAGGTAAATCGTGGTCGAAACAGATAAATTTTTTAGATTAACTTTTAATCTCAGCCCTTCATTTCTATGGCTGAGATGGAGTGTCAAAATGTGTGCGTAAAATTTGTGTCCACAGATCCGCCCCCATATATATATATATGTATTGACTAAATAAAATATTGAAACTACCTTACCTGATAACTTATTTTCATGAAGATCTAAAACTTCGAGTGAAGTATAGTTGCTGATGCATTGTGGAATGCTTCCAGTCAATTGATTACTTTTAAGTGAGAGAAATTTAAGTCCATGAACATCTGAGCTGCATATATCCATTGGAATAGAACCAAATAACTGATTATTAGGAAGATAAAGCACTTGTAAAGAAGTGATGTTAAACAATGAGGATGGCATAGAACCAGCGAGACTGTTGGAGAAGAGACACAAAAGCTCTAAACTATGAAGATTTCCCATCTCTAGAGGAATTACACCTGCAAAGCAATTTTATAAATTCTATGAAGCCTTTGTTGAAATGATATTTGATATGGGAAGTAAAAAATAATAATAATGCTACATTTGAAATGAAGATTCAAATTTAATTTTGAAGAATTCTATGGGTGTGCACGTGCGGTATGCATCCTTTAAGTTGTAGTGTAAGAAATCCATAACAATTGCACACAGGAATACATTTACACATAACTTCATAATCAATATTGAATTCATAATATTTTCTCACTGCTACTAAAAAAAAAAAAAAAAGATAATAGCTAGTTTTACCAGTAATCTTTTGTCACAGTTTCTGAACCAATTACCTAGCTTGTCGTTAGAAGACTTTCCGATGTCAGTGTTATTAGATAATAGCTTCTAGTATATTTATATTTATTTGCACTTAATTGAGTAAGTTTTATAATTCAAGTATTCCTCAATAATTCGTTTAGATTCAAATCATTTTATGTTGATTTTCAAAACTCTTTCACAAAGCTAGCTTCTACCAGTAAACCAACATGCTATAAAGCCCGATTTTAAAGGACGGAGTTTTCCTACAGTATGGGTATGGGGACTCCTGCTACTCACAGCAAATGACAGCTATGTTTGAATGACCGGATCTTGAGTAGGAATTATAATATGATTATAAGAATTAAATTTCTGTAAATTTTGTTTGAGTAGGAATAGGAATATGATTATTTAGCAATAAATAATTATTTGATACCGGGAGTAATTTCATTCTGGTTTTGGATTAGTTTAGTAATCTTATGCTATAAATAATTAATTTAGAAATTTATCAAAGTCAAAATTTTCTTTTTTAATGATTGGGAACTAGGAATCTTAGATTACTGTAAGGTAAGGGAGGGATCAGATCCCCACTTAGTTTGGGAATATGATTCATAGTTGAATATTTCATCATGAATCGCGTTCCTATTCCTTGTCTCTTCCAAACATTATAATCATGAAAGTGTGACATCATATTCTCATTCCTGTCTTTTCCAAACATCGGAATCATATAATAAGGCCACACATTCCCATTTCTCCCAAGATTCTTGCGCATCCAAACTGAGCCTAAATACCTTTTAAAAACGATATTTCCTTTAAGGAAAATTCCATATGTTAGGTAATGTCAAACAAATCTTCGATATGTATAAGAGCTCAATCCATCAAGAATCATAGTTAGAAGTTGTGATACATGTATAACAAATGTCTCTAATTCAGCTCAACACACTCACATGGTGTGTGGAGCCCACACACACTTGAATGTGAAATGTGTGTGGGCTCCACACACCATGTGAGTGTGTTGGAGCCTAGTTGGAGACTTTTTGTTGTGCACTTATCATTATTGTACATGGAAAGTGGCAAAGTGCTACTCCTGGAAAACAAAAATAATATACAAAAATAATATATGCACAACAACCATTGAATTTTTTTTTTAAGCATCGGTGACGAGTCTAGACAAGGGTTCACCAAAGGGTTCCGAAAATTTTCAATCGGATGCAGACAGAGAAAAGCATAGATAGAAAAACAGTAGAGAGGGCGTAAAGTATTGACGACTGTTCCCAAATAAACAGGTTTCCTAAACAGATTTAAGATCCAACTTACGTAATACCATTATTTTGGAAGGCCAAACTGACTACCTCGCTCGTATTGCCTCATTGACGACTGTTCCCTGTATTACCCTCTCCCTATTGGATGATGCACAAAGTGAAAAGGTTGACAAAAATTATCATACCTTGGAGGTTGTTTGAACCAAGGTATAACCACTTGAGCAGTGTCAAATTCCCAATCCCGCGAGGTATGAACCCGGTAAAATTATTCTGAAACAAAGATAGATACTGAAGCTCTCTACATTCACCCCAATGCGATGGAACATCACCGGAAAACTCGTTGTAAGAAAGCCCGAGCACTCTGAGTTTCGGAAGGTGACTACACACGTCGTCTGGAAGACTTCCCAACAATGAATTATTATGGAAATTGATCAATTGTATAGACGAGACATTGAAAATACTTGTCGGAATCTCTCCGCTGAAGTCATTGGTGTGCAAGTCGAACACCTTTTCATTTGTTGAAATCAGCAAAACAGAAATTTTATTAGTGACTCAAACGATAAATAGCATATGGAAAGAAAATCATTTCTTTCTTGCACAGGAACAGCAAATTTAAAAAAAAAAAAAGAAGCATGATTGCGAGATCAATGGTAAACCTTTAACCGGTGCAATTGACCCAGCTCGGCAGGTAGATGGCCATTGAAGTAGTTGTCGCTGATGTTGAAATAGGTTAGGAACGAGAGATTTCCTATCTGGGGAGGGATGGTGCCGTTAAGACCTATGTTAGAGAGATCCAAGGACGTGACCCTGTTTTGGCCGCGACGGCGGCAAGAGACACCAAGCCAGTGGCAGAATGAGGTGTTTGTGGACCAATTAGTTGCCAATATGTGATTTGGGTCGTAGGTGATGTGGGATTTGAAGGCCAAAAGAGCTGATTCATCTGAACTGGTGTAGTTGGCTTCACCACCACCTAAAGCTATCAAAAATTTCATGAACACCAAAGCTAAAGAGAAAACGGTAGTAGCAGCCTTCTCCATGAAGCTGGCAGGGATTAGTGTGGAATGGGTAAATGCATTTAAGTTGAAGATTTGTGGTTTTAGTTACTATTTATATCCTTTTTTGACGCAATATAATTGGAGTCGGGGGCACAGCTCATGGGTCCACGCTTTGCCCCTCCGTGAGTCCATTTTGCTTAAGAGCATATAATGGGGTGGTTAAAAGCAGCATACATACAAAAAAAAAGAAAAATACTCCATCTAACTTCTAAGTGTCCCATACTCTCTCTCTTACAATTTTTTCAATTAAAAAATTACGTACTTTCATGTATCGTGTTTCTAAGTTTTTGGCACCAAATTAAAGTGTTCATTGAGTAATTTAATTCGGTGTGAAAAAAATTTGAAAAACGATACACGGAAGTACTTAATTTTTTATTTGAAAAATAACACGACTTTTCGAAGTGAACACTTATTTTGGAACGGAGGGAATACCTAGAAAGTATCCAGAAAAACTCCAATGAGTGGAGTGAATCTGAGCCACTCACTGGAGTTTTCTATATACTTTCTGGGTATCTTTTATGAGCACTTAGCATTTTTGTGGTTAAAAGTGTTAGCTAAAATATGTATTTACAACTAAAATAGGTTATCCGTCTCTCTCTCTTCGAAACTCTCTCTTGGTTATCCATTCATTTACATCGGCGCTTTCAATGAGGCATGTAAAGTTGGAAGGGATTTCATATGCTCCTACTACATCTACATCTCAATAGAATGCCCTAGATTACTAATCGATCAGATGCGAACAACCCCAAGAAGGCTGAGGATCAAGATCGCAGGGACGACTACCTCTCGAGTCAATTTGCGGCACAAGATTATCACCCATTATGATTTTTATTGAAACACTAACCCTTTCTGGTCTTGTATAAATGATTTCCTGTTGGACCATGATTCATCAATGTTATTCTAACATATTATAGGGGGGATTACATTAAACTTGCTACTATCTCTCTCTCTCTCTCTCTTGATCTAAAGTTAAACTTGTTATCTGATTTGACATATATTTGTTGATAATGATATTAAACTTGCTACTATCTCTCTCTCTCTCTTGATCTAAAGTTAAACTTGTTATCTGATTTGACATGCACGTATTTGCTAATATTGATATTATTGCATGACATGCATTCTTCTAAAAGACAACAGCCTGTATCATTCTAGAGGTCAAACTGATTTTTTGCATAAACACACTACTCTGCAAGTCTTACAAGATGACCGGTTTAGATTATTGCGGTGAGGTGTTAGTAGAGTTTGTCTAAGAGGCTTCCATAAACAACCCCTTTCAAGAGGGCCGTTAATAAGTTTTTCTCATTAGCAAAGCAAATATATTTTACAAAGTCAACAGGAAAATATTTTCCCCAAAAAAATATTTTTTATCAAAACAAATGGAGTCTAATTTCCAATCTCTAATGTCGTAAAGGGAGAGTAGTAGTTTTTTTTTTTTGTTAAAGAGAGTCGTAATGTGAATATTTCAAGAGTGCCGATCGAGAAATTAAGAGATACTGCCACGTGGTTAGAGGCATCTCATGCATTACACATTGATGTGAGGCATATCCGGACCATCCAAAATATGATCGGACGATCGTGGGTGCACATTTCCAAGGACATCCCAGATTTTCGTGCAGTCTACAAACAAAGAAAAAACTGTAGAAGTTGCATACTTTTAAACCTGGTGGGTAAAAATTCCAATGAGGGCACGTGCCTCCACAACACAAGCTGGATCCGCCATTGAGTGACCTGATTGGCAGGGACGGAGCCAGGATTTTACCTTTGTGGTGGCGAAAATATGTACTTAAAAAATAAAAAGACAAACTGCATTACAAATATTCATCCACTCTAGCTATGAAAAACTATAATAACATAAAAATCTAGTGGTGGCGAGTCTATATAATTTGGGAATAAAAATATATTTTATATGTAATAATTTCATTTTTTGAAAACCTTGTGGTGGCGGCCGCCACCACTTGTCCCCCCTGGCTCCATCCTTGCTGATGGGTCCGAACTGACTTCGTAAATAGCTCATGACTAAGTGGTCAGCTTAGGCCCAAGGGGAGTCAAAAGAACGAAATAAGTTTCCTAATGGGACGAAATAAGTTTCCTCGACTAAACTCAAAAGAACGTACAGGAAGATTCTGATATCCACGATATTGCAAATCTTGGATGAGAAAGCTTGATCCCTTTGATGTTCTTTTTTGCGTTTACCTTGATTCTTCCCAAAATTCAACAAATCTACAGAGAGGACTGAGGAGTGGACCCCTTTAATTGGGATATTTTGGTTGAAGTCCAAAAGAATTCACTGTCCCTTTGTTGACTGCTAATGTGATTCTTTATGATTGCCGCGTCTACTTTTGCAGTTCCGAATCAATTTTTGTAACCCGCACTTTAGAACTAATTTGAAGCTTTCAAGCTAATGAATGAACAAACTCTTGACTTTGGAATTTTGGCCTAATTCGTATAATTCGTAATTCGAACATGCAATCTCATGGAAGGAAAACATTATATTTGCACCTAAAAAAAAAAAAATCTCTCATGCCCATTTGAAACATGATGGATGATTGCCATCTCCCTTGTTGGTACCGTGTCACTTTTCTCACATGTCGTGTTATGCGTCTTTACCCCGTGGGGTTTGGTGTTTTGCGTCTTTACTAACTTTATTAGCTAGCTAGAAGTAACCACTAGTGGGGCACAACGAAGCACAATTACAACTCACACACACAAAAAAAAAAAAAAAAAAGTGTCGCAAGAGTTCGGAAAATTACTGGACAATTAGGTTGCGCATCTTTCCAATGCTAGTATGGAGTATTAACTAATTACTAGGAAACTTCCCTACACTAACCTGGATTAATAGAGTTCTCCCAAATATTCTTTAGGAGAAAGATGATTGTAAAATTACCAAATAAAGTTAGGGAAAATGGGATCCGAGGGGTGTTGCACACCTCGGCCGTCCGATTGTACTTTGGACGGTCCGGATGCATTCGACAATTTTAATTTAATTTTGATTTAATTTTGATTTAATTTGTGAGCTTGTGTCTGGATAGCAAGTTCTTCAAATTTTGGAGGCACATGTTTTGCACATGCCCTTGTCATTTGTTAGCTTCCATTTGGTAACTTGATAATCAGTATTCGGAAAAGGAAAGAAAGTGGTGCTCCTTTGTGTGGTGTTTCAATGTGAAAAGGGTGAAAGCTCCAAGTCCGCAGCCTTCTTTTGGTCTATTATTCAACAGCTTGTGCTTGAACTTTGGGGTTGATTTGTCTCTGTTTTTGGGTCTCCATTTGTGCTTGAACTTTGTGCTTGATTTGACTCTGTTTTTGCGTCTCCACTTGTTCGTGAACTTTGGGGTTGGTTTGTCTCTGTTTTTGGGTCTCCATTTGCAGCAGTTTGTAGGGTTTTATTCACTAAAGTTTGCTGAGGTCTTTCCTTTTGCTGCTTGTAACTTTATTGAGGGTGATTTGTAGAATCTTTTTAACTCATTTGTAAAACTTTGGTGATAGTGTAATCGGACTTCAGTTCAGTGGCGTACCTTAAATTTGGGGGAACCACGTAAAAATCGCTTGTGTCTCACTCACTAGTTGCTTGTCCAGATTTCATCTTGCATGCGTGGCAAGGCGGTTGTTCGGATGCAAATGTCTTTGAGGTGAAATTTGGGCGCGTCCATCCGAAAGAATCTGACGGATGACTCGGATAGGTGCAGACAACTTGCTGTGTGGTGGCTGCACACAGCAGCCACCCCGTGTCCCACATCACACCAAGTTACTGGAACATAGAAAGAACTTTAAATAATAAGCACACCAAGACCTTGTTTGGTTTGGGCCTCAAGGCCCAAATTAAAAAAATTTACCTGTATTTCTCTCCGATCATTATCGCTATTTCCAATTATTACTCCATATTTTCAATCATTTTTCTCTCTATCTCTATCCAATCATTACCTCATATTTTCAATCAATACCCCTATTTCTCTCTCTACTCAAAACCAAAACCCAAACCCAAACCAAACTGAACAAGATCCAAGAGGTTTATGGTTGAAAATTCTATAGTATAAATTAAAGATTGAAGTCAAAATCAAGTAGATTATTTTTCTTGGGATGAAAACGAGTAGGAATAATATGCCTATATACCAAACTAGCTTTCAAAGTCTAGCATTTGTTAAAGTCTTTTTTGGCGATTTTATAAGTTGGTCGCAACCACCACCCAAATGGAAGTCCTACTAGGAAAGTCTTTTTTATGCAAGTCCTTTTTGGGCGTTGCAAAAGTCAAACGGTTATTTTTCCATTGGTTTTTCTGACGGTTATGTTTTTACAAAAATGATAGATACACTCACTCCCCAACCACTCTCCACCACTCCCCCTCTAACATGTGGTGGGTCCCACCATGGGTCCCACATGTGGTAGGTCCGACCACATGTGAGAGGGGGAGTGGTGGGGAGTGATTGTGAGGGAGTGTGTGTATCATTGTTCTTGTTTTTAAATGTTGGACATAATTATGCTTTAGAGTCATATGGGAGCATGGTACTCGAATCAAATATGGACCCTTCGACTTAAAGTTATGTTAACCACAGTCGTTAGATAAAAATCACACACAAAAAGTAAGGTGTAATTGCTAAAACGAGTTGATTTTACAATTTTTTAGAAGAAAAAAACATAGTTTTACTTACCACACAAAATAATACTCCGTACTTAGTACAACAAATTCGCCGGGTAGCAGGTTACCACTTTTCGGTGGGAATTGTATTAGCCCTTAGGAAATTGTATACGCACACCATTTTACGTTGAGTTTTCCGTTTGCTAAAAGGACCAAGGTGATTTTAGCAATGTGCTTTTAGCAAAAGAAGTATGTGAGAGAAAATTGGCTTTTAGCCACTTAGCTTTCAGTCATTTATGGAAAATTAATTTTTAGCAATTGATGCTAAAAACGGAAAACTCAGCTTGATATCCACCCTAATTTTTGTCTTTTGTGCTTAGTCGTTATGTAGTAGACAACTTAGGGTGAGTTTCCCATTTGCTAAAAGCTTTACCCCCAACTCCTATCTGCTATAAGCACCAAGGTGATTTTAGCAATTTCTTTTTTAGCAAAAGGAGTGTGAAAGAAGTGGCTTTCGACAACTTAGCTTTTAGCTAATAGGAAACAAATTGGTTTTAACAACTTTATAGAAAATTGACTTTTAGTAATTGATGCTAAAAAAAGGAAACTCGGCGCATAGCTTTTTTCATAGTAATAATGGGTGGGTCCCATGAGATCTATGCTAGCCGTAAGAATCAAACTAAGGTTGAAGGACCATTTGATTCATTAAAGGGCATAGGTCTAGGCCTATTATTCTGTCAATCACCAAAGGCAGGGGAACCGCAATGGACGAGACTCCCCAGCCTCGATTCTTTTGTATAGACCGGGGGCATAGCGGCGCATTTGTCTAGCACCATTCTTGGATCTAATAATACGTAGATGGGCAGACTGTGCCTGAATTCAAACCGGACCAAATTCTTCTTTGTTTTTTGAGAAATCAGTTTGAGCGGTAATCGATAGATACATGAAAATTTAAATTATTTTAGTTTATTTAATGAAAGATCTAATTCGATCAAAAATCTTACAGTTCAATTGTCCATGACTTTCCTTTTTTAAAAATAAAAATTCAATGTTGAAATACCTATCGATGTTCAATGAAGCTGATTTTTTGATTGGATATTCTATAAGATCGGAATAGTACAATAAATATACGTTGGGGCCACAATGGCAGGGGTGGAAAATCCACGGTTTCCACTGCTTTGGCGGAAAGTATTTAAACATGGTAGCAACAAATAACTAGCAACAATTTCTTTACTTGGTGGGACATGATCAGTTTTCATAAAAAACCGGCTTAACTGCAAAGAAACTAGTTCAGTTCAATCACGGCTCGATAAATCTAAACCATTAAAAATACTTTTTGGAAGGATGTAATTACAGGGACCGTTCTGAAGTCCAAAGTGGACTGCAGACAAGGTGGATTCTTGTCATAACTCTGTTTTTGGCTCAATGAATCAACTCATTTAGAGGATCCACCACCTGCCTATTAGTTGTGGGCCAATCAAAATCGGAGCAAAACTTTGCAGGAAGTTGCCCAACACAAATATTAATAATTGGTCCAAGAATGTTACAAGTTATAACCATACGTACGTCAGGATATCCAACACAATTTTTCTTTTTTCATATTCCAGGGTTTATACATTATTGGATTTTGCCATTAATTGCCATAAAGCTCGAAACAACAAACGACTATAGTACGATTAATTAATTGGTGATATTTACAGATTCACTATAACATCATTATTTAATATAATTCGTTTTCAACTTCATTTTTAATTTACAAGATTCACTACAACTTCATTATTTAATTTGAAAAATACAAAAAAGCAAAAATAGTAGCTCAGAAATATGAGCCTTGAACCCAAACATTTGTCCTAATGAGGCTCTTATTCTGAAAGAGATGAGATTACTTTCATGGATTATGGCCCCACGGCAAATCGCGTCTGCGCAACTTCGCAAGTGACAGCTCTGTTCAACAAGACACATCGCACGTCAATAATGACATTTCTTTAGCAAATAAAAAAATAAGAAAAAATCACTAACGAGAGAAGGAAAAAATATCAAATTTGACATGGTTTTATAAAAGTATCCGAAAATGTTCTTGTTTAGGCATTTCAGAGGAGACAAAAAAATCACAATTATGACTAAAATTACTGAGAATAGTTCTCCAAACTGCTACAATACAGTCCCCTAATATGGAGATGTACGCTATGCAATTTCTTGAATCGCCTTAAATTCACAACGTTTTGTGTAAAAATATTCACAATATATATATAGAAAATTCATCACGTTTGTATAAGAGATTCACAATGTCAAAATGGGTTGATCGTTTCGTTTATAAAAAAAGACAATCTGGTAACATATATAGAAATGTTACAACGTCAAGGATATTGTCTTGAATTTGTGCAAATATTATTTGTTCGTATACCAAATTACGAATTCAAGGATAATGTTACGAATGCATATCAAAGCATCATAAAATTCTATTCATCTAAGGGTGCATATCGTGTACAATCATATAGAGAGTAGGTATTGTAGCATTTTCTGTTATTTTTGGATCAGTGAATTATTAAGAGAGGAAAAAAACTCACGAGGGGCAAGGGGATCCGAAGTCTGGAGCAGTTCTCTGGCAGCCACCTGAGAAGCCAAGAGAAGGGTACAGATCAAAAGGCCTTTCCAAACAACAGAAAGCATTTTTATTGCCATTTTTGCTCAAGCATAAACGACAGGTGATGTAGGGTTCATATATGCATGTCCTTTTATACCCAAAAAAGTTATAATATTAAGAACACTTGGGCAACAAGAATAGTTCAAAGACACTGGTTTCTTGACCCACAAGAAGACTTGGTCTCAGGGACGGAGGGTAAGAGACTCTAAGGTGGCACATACCACCTCCAGATTCAAAAAAAAAAAAAGAAAAGATTTTTGTATTACAAGAATAATGTTATTCTTCAAAATGCATATAGATAAGAAATGTCAAAGAAAATTCTTCACATTTTAAAGAAATGTATTGTAAAGGGTTTGGTGTTTAACTAAGATACGTAGCAAGGGGCAGCGATCTGAAATGTACATGAATCTGGTTTAAGACAACGTCTGCGCGCTTGTTTGATGTTGTTATATATTGTTTCTTTCTTTTTAATTATATTTTTTCAACGTTACTGGGGCCAGGGTTCGGGGAAGACCTAATTGCGGACGTTTTTTTTGGAAAAAAAAATATTTTTCCGATCGAGGTTGCTTGGCTTCTTTTAATTAAGTTCGGTTTTGTTTGTCAAGTCTATATTTAAGCCGATTTCTTTGACATAGCATTTGACACAACAAATATAAAATACTCATTTTAGAGTCTCACACAAATGATCGAAGCGCGTTATATATAGGTTCTTGAATTTAAAGATTCAGATTTTGTCGACCCCTCTAATTATATATAGTGTATTTATGAAGGTTTTCCCAGTCATATATTTATCGACTATTTTGTTGCTTTCCTTTCAAGTATCAAAATGTCGTATGATTTTGACAATTGATGCCACTATGGTTTGAATATTTGTACCCTAAAAGATGGACTTATCAACCTTTTTAATAGTTTTTGAGAACTTAGAGTTCTAAATTACAGTTGTTTTTTCTAATTTGTGATCGTTATGATTGATTAACTTATATCTGTGATACTATGTTTTATAAAATAAATGGGCTTGTTGGACGAGCAAGAAAAATAAAAATACATTTAGGTAGTGCTTGGAAATATTAAATGAAGTATTGTTATTAGTAGGCCGAGCTTGAATTTATAAAAGTCTTATTATTATTTATTTAGTACAAATCATAAATCCGGCCTGAACCCAGCCCATCACTGTGTAGGTATACCTGCATCCCTGGTAGGAAATGACCAGGAAAGGAACAGTACGCGTATATACCACTATTTTCAAATCAAATTAATAATTGAAATCCATAGTCCTAATCAAATCCCCCTAATTAGGAAACTATATCTACATGTACTAATAAAAAGGGTATAAAAGGTATTTCACACACAAGAAGGATGAAAACACAACTGTTCAAAATAAGAGGGATGAAAACTTATGTGGTGCTCAAAAAATGGATAATTATTTAATTACCTCTATCTTTTAGGACTTGGATACTCTTCTGTTCTCAAAGATACTGTATGGTACAACCAACCATGAGTCTTTAACAGGATCATGATGCTCGGGACTGTTTAATAGCATAATCACAGCCGTCCAAAAGTGTTTTTAATGATCTAGATATATCGAGATGAACAACTGAGATTGAATTACATTGGTTTCTTTGCAGTCTAATTGCTAGAGAAGCCGATTCATTATGAAAACAGATAATGTCCCACCAACGAAAGAAATTGTTGCTAGTTGTTTGTTGCTACAATGTTTAAATTCTCTTAATTCATAATACATGGTGATGTTACTTATATATTTGAGTAATGCGTGTTGTTATCCCAAGATGATGTTGCATGTGGCTCTCGGAATAAACCATTCCCCATGTCTCCACATCCTTTCATACTCTTGTTTTAAGTTCTTATTTTTTAGCGCAAAATCAATTATCCTAACCGTCGGCCATCTCGTAGAACACATTTGGTTGAGAGTTTTGAGAAGAATTTTTTGAGAAATATTTTTGAGATAGTGTTTGGATGAGTTTTTGAAAAAAGTAATAATTAGAGAGAGGTGTAATAATTGGATAGAGGTAGGGAAAGAAATAAGAATAATGATTGGAGAGAGGGGTATGAGTAGAGAGAGAAATGTGATTAATGATTGAAGAGATGAGAGATAGGAAAAAAATATTTTTGGAATTTTTTTTGAAAATGTGAAGTGAACAAAGTGGCATGTTTGCCAAAAATCAGCTTAATTGAATATCGATTAAAAACTGCCACTCTTAAAATCACATTAATAAGATATCACTTGATATATTTTCAGAACCTAATCTATCTTCCCCCAAAAGGACACATTGATACAGAGAAAAGGAATTTGGGTTCACCACACATTCTTGTGGGGTCTAGTACAATGTGTGATAGATAAAGGTATCGGGGCACGAAGACCTGGGGTCTAGTGCAATGTGTGATAGTACTTGTGCTAGTTGGGGGCCAATATGAATCGCACCAAAATTTTGCATGAACTTGAGCAACACAAGTATTAACATGTAGTTGGTCCAAGAATGTTATAACCATAAGTCAGGATAGATATTTCACTACTACAATAATGGTTAAAGATGACACACCAAAAATTGAAACAATGACAGTTTTTGTAAAACTGTCATCGAAAATATGAGGGTAGAGTTTTGATGTCAGTCTATCCTAAAAACTGTCATCTTTGCGATATAAGATGACAGTTAATAATAAAAGTGACATTATTATCTATTTCTTTAATGTCAGTTTTTGCTTAGAACTGACATTAAAACAAGGCGCTTCCAGAAGCCCATATGGATAACCTTTGAATGTCATTTTTCCTTAAAAGTGACATGGAAACTAAGCCCTTTTAATGTCAGTTTTAATTAGAACCGACATTGAAATTGATCATAAAAGATGACTGTCAAAAAGTGTCATTAAACGTATAAGATGACAGTTTAAAGCATCATCTTATATTAAATCTAAAAACCCGACATAAAAGTACTCAACTTAAATTTTTTCGAAAATATAGTATAAATATTTTTGTTGGTCTTTTGTCAACAACAAGCGTGCTAGCTCAGTTGGTAACATGCGCGCGCGTGAGGAGGTCAAGGTCTTGAGTTCGAGTCCTGGGGCAAGCAAATATTATCTAACTACACAAGTGCTACGTAGGCGCCACACAAGCGCCACGAGGTGCCATGTGAACTCCACTTTTTGTGAGGGCGGCCACACGAGAGCCACGTGTTCGAACTAGAATTGTAATTTTTTTTTTTTTTTAGAATGTAGGATAGATAAGATGACAGTTTAAAACAGTCATCATTGATTGTAAAGATGACAGTGTAAACCTGTCATCTTATTGCAAAGATGACAGGTTTAAACCGTCATCTTATATGTTTCAATGACGTTTTTTGACTGTCATAACAAATTTAGACTTTTAATGTCAGCTCCAAAGATGACAGTTTTACTGTCATCTTTTGTGATTCATGACACATTTTAACTGTCATGGTTTAAGGTTTTTGTAGTAGTGTTTTTTTTCTTTATATTTCATATTCTAGAAACATTATTTTGTCAACAAATGAGGACAATGGTACAATTGGAATAATATATTTACAACGTTCACAACAATTTCATTATTTAATGCTGTTAAATTTATTGCTAGGAAAAATATAGAATAGAAAAAATAGCAGCTCAGAAATATGAGACTGGAACCCAAAGATTATTCCTGATGAGGAAACTCTTATTCTTGACATGAAATTAATCAATTTCATGGATTATGGCCCTTGCTCCATGGCTTATCGCGTTTGCCCAACTTCTCCGTAGTTGACCGACCGTAAATTTTTCAATTGGAGGGTCCTCTGCCTGACTCCAGGGTTTTTAACATTTCTCCACCGGAATCATTTTCTCGTAACAAGAACCTATGTGGTGATCCAGCCCAAGGTTTGACACCATGTAACGACTCAGTATTCGAGGGTGGTAAGGGAAGTAAAGGAAATTCGCAGGTGATTGTTATCGCAGTTTCTGCCTCGTTAGGCTCGTCGTTTCTCTTGCTCTTGCTTGTTGTGGTTATTGCGTTTCATCGAAGAAGTAACCGGAGAAGCCAGAGAGAAGATGTGGTGAAGGGAGAAAACATCTTTTTAATCCATAATTTTTGCGGGAGACTAGTGTATGGAGATATCATCCGGGATACCGATGATTTTGACGATGCATACTTCATTGGAGAGGGAGGATCAGCTAAAGTTTACAAAGTGAACTTACCAAGTGGGCAGGTGCTTTCGAAAGTTTTTTGAGTTTCAGTTTTTTCTTTTTTGATAAAAAGACGATATTATAAACTAAGCAGAAATAGTCATGGGATATTTAACCCCTACAGAGTCAGCAACCAGTTGTTGCAACAGGAAAACTGGAGGTACCGCTAAAGCAACATAATTAAAATTACATTAAACAAATGAGTTCTTCGCAAGCATATCAGCACTTCGATTAGCTTCTCTTCTAACATGACGGAGACTGGATCCGCTACATTCCAGAAGTCGGCTGCAATCACAAATAATAGAACTAAGAGGATGATTGGTGAATTGATTAGAAATTAAGGACACGGCTTGCAAAGCATCCATTTCCACTTCAAACCCCGTAATGCCAAGATCTGCTAGTTTCAGTTTTTTCGATACAAACTTAACTTACCCTGTCCTAGACATTTGGACATGAAGGGTCCTTTTCTAGAGGTCTTTAACGGCCATGACCATGGTATGTAGCCCAATAAATAGGTGCTTTCAAAAGTTTGGAGGCGGAAGAGCTTCTCCGACCCTAACTTAATTTTTTACTCAAATTTAAGTAAAAGCTTGATTTGGTATCACCAACTTTTTTTTTTATTTAATCAGAACGTGATTAAAATAAAATAAAAAAACAATTTAACACACAATTTCCCCTCTCTCTCTCCACCACGGTCGACCACCACCACCACGCTGAAAACCTTGATTTCACGCCTTCCTCTGCCACCATCGACCCAGATCTACCACAACCATCGACCACCAACTACCACCGCTGTCGACCACCAGTAACCACCACCGTCGACCAGATTTCATCGTCCCACAAGCTATCACCACGTCGACCAGATTTCTCTTTCCATGTACTCGCAAACAAGAGAACTGTACTTTTCGTGATAACAGAAGCCGTAGAGTTTCACTAAGTTCCGGTGCCTTATTTCTGTTAGCGTTGCGATCTCATTTGTGAAACTCTTGATCTCCACAATCTGCGAACCTTCTGGTTTATCAGGAAGATGGCCATCTGATGTCCATTCCTTTATCCTTTGTCTATGTAATCTGTATAAATACCAAGGGGTATTAGAGGTAGAAAAGAATTAAGGGAAAGAGAGAATTGGGAGAGTACAAAAGTGAGAAAAAAAAGAGTCAGTCCATTTAAGTTGGTCTGGAGTTTGGGTATTTTTTTTCTTGTTGTTGTAATTCCTCAATATATTGGAACTCTCATTTGGTTGTGGAGTAGGCAGCGAGGCTAAACCACATTAATTCTTTGTATTCTCATTTTTCTTTGTGTGTGCTTAATATTTTACGGAGTTGCTTTTATTTGAGTGGGACCGAAATTCCCAACAGAGGGGTGGTTTTACGCTTTATCTTACCTACATCATAATTGCGTGCCTCCCGTAATTCATTGAGAAATATCAAGCAAGAATGTTTTGTTGAACTCGGAAATGGAGGCTCGTGTCTTGGATTTTGGCACTGCAAGGTTTTTGAAGGCTAATTCTTCAAATTGGACCACGGTTGCAAGCACATACAGATACATTGCTCTAGGTAACTTTAATTAGTGTTTTGGAAAATTACAAAAACATAGCTCCTCAAAAACCTTGCAGTGCCAATATCTTAGTACGAAATGAAGATACAGATTTCCAACAATACGAAGGTCCCAAAAGATCATCACATAAAACAGAGTAGCAAAATGATTGGGCAAATTAATGTGGACTCAATTTGTTATGAATTTTTGTGGTCGTGATATGAATTCATGAGGTCTAATTTCTGTATAAGCATAAAATAACTTAGCAACAATTACATTTTAGTCCGCGGGACATGATCTATTTTGATAACACTGCATTCGGATCAACAAATCGACTCATTTAGAGGAATATCCATCTGAACCTAATTAAAATCGGAGCAACGCTTCGTATAACTTGCCCAATACAATTTACCCAAAAAAAAAACTTGCCCAATACAAATATAATTCGGGTGCAACGTGATTACTCACTTCTGTATGGGAATTCGTCCAAGAACGAAAAACCTACAACCACACGTTAAGATAAGCAACAATGTATGTAATATTTAGCGATTTTAAAATTGTTTTGTCATTAATCATTGGCATCAAGCTGGAAACAAGAAACCACAATGTGACAACTGTACAATTGGAGTTATCCAATATTCACTACACTTTTAATTTGTTTCAATTATATTGCTAGCAAAATAATGAAAACAAAGAAGAGAATTTTAAAAAAATAGGAGATCTTAAATATTAGACTCGAACCCAAACTCAAGTCTTGGAAAGAAATATTGAATGCCCAAACGGCTATAATCACTTAAATCCTGGAGATTTTTTTTGGGAAGAACGATCCTCAACTTTCAGGTTATGCATGTAGATTGAGAAATGAGAAGGACTATACCGAGTACAGAAAAACAATACCCACGTAGGGTAGGAAAAGTTCCACATACAAAAATCTTAATCTTCTATTTCGGCTTCTTTCAGTCCAGATAAACTGGGAAAAGTACATAAAAATATCTTAAAATCTGGTTTATTTAATGAAAGATCTAAATCTATAAATAATCTTACAGTTTAATTGTCCATGGCTTTCCTTTTTTTTAAATCAAAATTCAATGTTGAAATACCTATCGATGTTTGATAAAACTGATTTTTTTCTTGGATATTCTATAAGATTAGATTACTACAATAAATGTATGGTGGGGGGCCTAGGGGTGCATAACGGCTCGGTAGCCCACCCAGCCCACCAAACCCAGCCCGAATTTTTTAGGGCTTGGGAAAAATATATAGGCCCATAGGGCTGGGCTGGGTTGATAATTTAAGCCCGTTTATTAATTGGGCCGAGTTTTGAAAATTTCTCTGAGGCTCAACCCGGCCCGGCCAGGCTCAATGTAAATAATATTTTTATTTTAATACCATACATTTATATATATGTATATGTTGTTGCTTGAACCTAACTGCTCAGAGTTTGTTTATTTTGATGAAAGTGACATTGATGAAGATGAATTACAAGTACTACATATGTGTAGATTACTTTTTAAATAATAACAATTGGTTAAGAAAATTTTGAAGTTTCTTTTCCATTAAACTTATGTCTAAGAGTAATAACTCATAGTTTTTTTTTTTTGTGTTCTACAAGATCTGCTGTGAAGGAGTGTGATTTCAAAGGAGAGATATTAAAGAGAAGTTTTTACATATTCGAGTTCCATCTTTTAGAGCTCTTTAAGTGAACTTTAATTTATGGGTCTGTTTTTAATATTTTTGGGAGAACTTAGAACATTAAGTATATTACTACGGTTGTGAATTGTAATTGTGATCATTATGGTTGATTAATTAATGTTTACGATACATGTTTTAGAAAAATAAATGGGCTTTTGGACGGGTTCGAAAATTAAAATTTTAATTGGGCCGGGCTTGGGCATATTAAATGAAGCCCGATTATTAATGGGTCGGGCTTGGAAATTGATAAATCTCGTTATTATCTAGTATAATTAGCCCGATCTGAACCCATCCCGGTCCAGTGTTTGTGCACCCCTAAGTGGGGCTAACAATGGCAGGGGTGGAAAATCCACGGTTTCCACTGTCAACGAAAGGTATTTAAACATTGCAGTAACAAATAACAAGCAACAATTTCTTTAGTCGGTGGGACGTGATTAGTTTTCATAGAAAACTGGCTTAGCTGCAAAGAAACTGGTGCAATTCAATCACGGCTTTTCATCTCGAAAAATCTAGACCATTAAAAATACTTTTAGAATGATGCGATTACATGAACCATCTTCTAAAATCCAAAAGTAGACGGCAGACAAGATGGATTGTTGTCATAACTCTGTTTTTGGCTCAATGAATCAACTCATTTAGAGGATCAACCACTCGCCTATTAGTTGGGGTGCAATAAAAAATCGGAGCAAAACGTTGCATGAACAAACAACCATACCTATGTCAAGATATCCAACAAAATTTTACTTTTTTCATATTGGATTTTGCCATTAAATCACTGCCATAAAGCTGGAAACAACAACGACAATGGTACGATTAATTGGAGTTATTTACAGATTAACTACCAACTTCATTATTTAATATAATTCGTTTTCAACTTAATTATTTAATTTACAAATATTCACTACAACTTCATTATTTAATTTGTAAATACAGAGAAGCAAAAATAGTAGCTCAGAAATATAAGTCTTGAACCCAAACATTTGTTCTGATGAGGAGGCTCTTATTCTGAAAGAGATGAAAATTACTTTCATGGATTATGGCCCCATGGCACATCGCGTCTAGGAAACTTCTTCATAAGTGGCTGCTCTGTTCAACAAGACATGTCGCAGGTCAATAATGACATTTCTTGGCAAATTGACATGGTTTGTTCCTTATTATTCCAGTTTCTTTTGGTCGAGGTAAACCGAACAACTACAGAAAAGTATCCGAAAATGTTCTTATTTATGTTTTCAAGAAGAGACAGAAAGATCACAATTACGACTAAAATTACCGAGAATAATTCTCGAAACTGCTATAATACAGTTCCCTAATTCATAATGTTTTGTGTAAAAAAATTCACAATATACGTAGAAAATTCATCACATTTTCATAAAAGATTCACAACCTCAAAATGGGTCGATCATGTACACACTCAAATATGTACTTATATACAAAATTACGAATTCAAGGATAATGTTACAAATTTGTATCAAAGCATCAATAAATTCTATTCATCTAAGGGTGCATATCGTGTAAACTCATATAGAGAGCAGGCGTTGTAGCATTTTTTGTTATTTTCGGATCAAGTGAACAATAGATAAGAGGGGGAAAAACTCACGAGGGGCAAGGGAATCCGAAATCTGGAGCAGTTCCCTAGCAGCCACCTGAGTAGCCAAGAGAAGGGTACAGAGAAAAAGGACTTTCCAAACAACAGAAAGCATTTTTATTGCCATTTTTGTTCAAGCATAAAAGACAGGTGATGTAGGGTTCATGCATGTCCTTTTATACCCAAAATTATAATATTAAGAAGAAGACCTTGGTCTCAGGGATGCAGGTGATGTAGGGTTCATGTATGTATGTATATGTATAATTTTCATATTTGTTTTCTTACTGTTCAATTTCTTATTGAAGAAGTGTCATTTTAGAGGAAAGATATCCTGAGAGAAGTTTTTGAATGGTAGAGCTTCATGGATGCTGGAGAGTTCCAACTTTTTTAGCATTAGAATTGCTTTTCAGGGTAACAATTTAATTATCAGATCTACATAGTTTTATGTGTTTGTTTTTAATAGTTTTGTGAGAACTTAGAGTTTTAAATTACAATTGCAAATTATAATTTGTGATCGTTATGGTTGATTAATTTATATTAGTGATACTGTGTTTTATAAATATATATATTTAAGCTTGTTGGACGGGGCACGGAAAATAAAAATTCAATTTAGGTAGAGTTTAGATATATTAAATGAAGTATGATTATTAATAGGCCGATTTTTAATTTACAAAAGTCTCATTGTTATGTAGTACAACCGTGGCCGGAACTCAGCCCAACTCTGTGTACGTACATGTGCACACCTAGTAGGAAAAGGCCAGGAAGGGAACAGAACGCGTGGCGCAACCACTTCTTCAATGTACGAAACTTTCAAAGTCTTCCATTTCTTGATTGGAAGTCCTTTTGTTTTTAAAAGAGAGTTCATGCATGTGATGTGGTCTAGAAAAAATATGTCTAATTAATTACCACTAAGATAAGTTATTGTTTTTAATTACCACTAAGATAAGTTACTCTTTTTTGGAGTTTAGGTTTAGGGTGCACTTTCCCTATTATAGGGTTTTAGTGATTTAGGCATTTTCATAGAGTACTCTAGGATTTTAGGCACTTTCATAGGGTACCTTAGGATTTTATGCACTTTCATAGGGTACCCTAGTCGTAGGGTACCCTAGTCATAGGGGTACCCTAGACTTTAGGTTTATGGTGCACTTTCCTATTATAGGGTTTTAGTGGTTTAGTCATAGGGTACCTAGTCGTAGGGTACCCTAGAGTTTAGGTTTATGATGCACTTTCCTATTATAGGGTTTAGTTATTTAGGCACTTTCATATGGTATCGGTTTGACTTGATAGGAATTTTTCAGAGTTGAGTTTGAGCTGATGGTAATAATGGGATCCAATGGTGACTTGATGGTAAATGTCCCTTTATTTTATCAAATGGTCATCTTGAGGACTTAGATACTCTTCCGTTCTCAAAGATACTGCTTGTAACAACATTCTATGCTCCTTTCACGGGTTCATTTCGATGATCGGAATTGTTCAATTTTTAATCTTTGTGAGATAATTTGACATATTTATACAAGGAAAAGGAATTTCAATCCAGCGTTCTAATATTTTCTCGTGTATAGGTGTTTTAAAATCATATAAGATGACATTCGATCCATATAACTTTTGGTGTAAATTATGTTCACGACAAAGTAAAAAAAAATAAAAGGTCTAAATTATTAAAATGAAGCCAATAAGGGTTACAAGTCCCTTTGACTAACAGAGGAGAGACGTAAAGAATCCAAGCCCTATTTTTATCCGATTTGTTTGGTGAAGGTGCTTGTGACATCGTCAAAGGACTTCCATTGGAAATCTAAATAAATCTATCCCAAAAGATAAAATTCCCACGTCTGATTTTCAATATATGTGCGGGGTGTAAATTTGTAAAATTTAAGGTTATAACGTATTTGCCATTCCTTTTATTATAAAATGTATATTGCTTATATTTTTATCGATATTCAATTGAGCTTATTTTTAGTAAACATGTTCTTTGTACAAAGAAGCCAACGCAATTCAATCTTGACCATTCATATCAACAAATCTAGATCATTAAAAATATTTTTGGACGGTTGGCGTTATGCAAACCTTCCTCTGGGTCCATAAGTGGATTGTAAACAAGCCGGATTCTTTTTATTACTCTATTTTCAGATCAATGAATTGACTCAGAGGATCATTCTCACACCTACGACCAATACCTTATCCACCACACATTATTGTGGGGTTAGTGCAATATGTGATAGATATATGCGTTGGAGGCTTGGGACAACACGTGGCGGTGCCCAAAGATCATAAAATATATATTTCATATTCTAAGAACATTATTTTGTCAACAAAGGACAATGGTACAATTGGAATTATTTACAAAATTCACTACAATCTCATTATTTAATTCTGTTCAATTTATTGCTAGGAAAAATATAGAAAAGAAAAAATAGCAGCTCAGAAAAATGAGACTGGAACCCAAAGATTATTCCTGATGAGGAACCTCTTATTCTGGAGATGAAATTAATTAATTTCATGGATTATGGCCCTTGCTCCATGGCTTATCTCGTTTGCTCAACTTCTTCGTAGTTGACAACTCTGTTGAATAAGACGAGACAAGACAAGACGCATGTCAATAATTGCATTTCTTTAGCAAATAAAAAAAAAGAAAAAAACTTTTCTGTAAAAAATATCAAATTTGACATTGTTTGTCTTTCGTTCTCTTAATTTTCTAGTGACTTTTTTTCAAACATCATGATCCTTGTTTTGTTATTATTTCGGTTTCTTTCGGTAAGATACAATCCCCTAATTTGGATTTGTACGGTATACTATTTCTTGATCAATATCTCCTTAAATTCATAATATATGTTTGTGCAAAAAATACAATTTATATGTAAAAAATTCATGGTATTTGTAAAAAAGATCCAAAGCATCAAGGCAAAATCTCGCAACATACAAATGTTATGAAGTCAAAGTTAATGTTACAAATTCATACGCAAAGACTGTATCTTCATATACAAAAGTTACGAATTTATGTCAAAGAATCATAAAAATCTATTCATCTGAAGGGTGCAGACCATATATGGTCATATATAGAGGTGGCAAATGGGTGGGGTGGGTTGGGTTTGTGTGGGTTGGTATGGGTTATGGGTTGAATGTGGGTGGGTTGAATATGGGTTGAAAGTGAATGGGTTCAATATGGGTGGGTTGAATATGGGTCAAGCCAAACCCAACCCAACCCAACCCAACCCAATTGTTTTTTTTTTTATTTTTTAAAAGTACGCGCTGTTATGTTTGTGTATTCAAATCATGCTAAAAAAAAGTAAACAATACATCAAGAACCATAATTGTAACCGTTTTCCCATTGCAGAAAAACAGACTGAACAGATTTAAGAGACTGATGTGGGGGCCAAGGCTTAATCTTGTGCACATTGACAAAGTAATCAACTTGAACAAAACTGCCTTTTCGGTTTTTCGATCTCAGACCAAGAACCATAATTGGAGAGAAAATAGGTAATGACAATGCTCTAACTGGATTTGGATCAACCACAATACCTCTCAAATCGATGAACTAAATTGTAACTGAAAGCATATGAAGAAACCAAAATCAGAATCAGAAAATAGTTCAAAGCCGTTTTGTTCCATCTGTGAAGACCACTCATTAGCAGCAACAACATTTTATATATTTTCTCTATGTGTATTTTTCATTCATGGGTATTTTCCACATGTGTATTTTCCACGTGGTCTTTATACAGCTAAGCATACTTAGTTACAGCTAAGCATAGTTAGAGAAGATATTTTGTGTTTGTTAAGTCGGTTAAGCACAAGGATAGATAGGTCGGTTAAGGGGCATATAAGAGCAGTGGAAAATAACTTTTTAATTTTGGGTCCAACCCATTTTGAACCCACATAAACCCATGTATATATGGGTTAATATGGGTTCACCCATTTATAACCTATATTTTAATATGGGTGGGTTGGGTTGGGTTTTGAGTGGGTGGATTTGGGTGGGTTCATGGGTTGGGTTAGAAATTGCCACCTCTAGTCATATATATAGTAAGTTAGTAATTAGTATTGTAGCATTTTCTGTTATTTTCACATCAAGTGTACGATACATAAGAGGGGCAAAAACTCACTAGAGGCAAGGGGATCCGAAGTCTGGAGCAGTTCCCTAGCAGCCACCTGAGAAGCCAGGAGAAGGGTACAGATCAAAAGGACTTTCCAAACCAGAGAAAGCATTTTTATTGCCATATATTTTTGCATAAAAGACAAGTGATGTAGGGTTCATGCATGTCCTTTTATACGTACCCAAAATACTAATACTAAGAAGATTTGGGTCACAAGAATTGTTCAAAGACTTTGGTTTCTTAACCCACAAGAAGACTTGGTCTCAGGGATGGATGGAGGGTAAGAGACGGTGAGGTCTGAGCTGGAACATGCCACCCCCGGATTCAAAAAAATAATAATTTTGTATTAGTAAAACAGTGTTATTGATCTTCAAAACGCGTAGACATAGCAAATGTTAAAGAAAATTCTTCATATGACCTATGCATTGAAATAATAAATAAGTGTAATTGAAGTATCGAAATGTCGTCTGATTTTGACAATTGACCTAAAAAGATGTTTTTTAATTACAAGCACATTAATCAAACCGAGTAATTAATTATTGGCTGGTATAACAAACTTTGAATGCCCTAAAATATGTTTCTTACATTTTTTTAGAATTAATTATTATCCGGCCCACCTATCCCTACCCATTTTTTTAGAATTCGGGATAAACATTTAGGTTCATCTGGCTGTTTGGGTTACGATTTTAAGACCGTTTACTAAATTGACTGGGTTTGAAAAAAAAATCCCTTAAGGCTTAGGCCGATGAAAATAGCATATATTTTTTTTAATTATGGATATATAGTACTACCGCTATAAGTCCTACCTGTGCACTTAGGATTTTTCTTTCCTGAAGTGGACCATCTCCTCTTATTTAAGCGTAAGTTTCATCTTTATCTTTTCTTGCTCTACAATTTCGTATTGAAGAAATGTCATTTTAAAAGAGAGAGATACTTGAGAGAAGTTTTTGCATGTTAGAGATTCATGGATGCTGGAGAGTTCTAAATTTCTGAGCACTTTGCTTTTTGGGGCGGGAGACAATTTAATTATTAGATCTACATGGTTTTGTGTGTCGGTTTATAATAGTTTTTTAAGAATTTAAAACTTAAATTATGGTTGTGAATTTTTATTTGTGATCCTTAAGTTAATTAATTTATTTTTGGAATATTATGTTTTAGAAAAACAAATGGGCTTGATGGTTGTTTTTGAAAAATAATAATTCAATTTATGTAGGGCTTCAAAATAGTAAATGAAGTCCGATTATTAATTAACGTGACTTGGTTATGCACAAGTCTAGTTATTATCTTGTATACACCCGACCCCACCCAACCGGTAGCAGGAAATGACCAGGAAGGGAACAGTACGCGTACTCACCAAACTTTCGAAGTCTTCCGTTTCTTGATTGGAACTTGGAAGTCCTGTTAGCTAGAAAAGTCTTCATGCAAGTCCTTTTGGGCATTTCAAACGTCAAACAATTATTTTTCCATTGGTTTATTAAATGGTTCTCTCTCACGGGAAAATCTTTCAATGCCAGTAAGGGACCACATGGCAGTATTCTACGATGCCTCCGAGCCGTTCTTTGTTTTGGACGGTCCGGATGTACCGGTAGAGTTCTACATCAGCCGTACCCTACCGACACTAAAAAAATTGTCTCTCTCTCTTTTAGGACTTGGCTACTCTTCCTTCCTCAAAGTGACGGCATGGTACAACCTATTATTATGAGCCTTTGGGCTCATTTCGATGATCGTAACCGTTCAATATTTAATCCGAGATAATTTGCCAAACGGTTATTTTTCCATTGGTTTATTAAATGGTTCTCTCTCACGGCATGGTACAACCTATTATGGGCCTTTCACGGGCTCACTTCGATGATCGTAATCGTTCAATATTTAATTCCTTGTGAGATAATTTGCCACTCTAAAAATTCCGTTGATAAGATAATTGATATGTTTTCAGAATCTAATCTATCTACCCTCAGAAGGACACATCTATACAGAGAAAAGGAATTTCGATCTAGCTTGGCAATACTTTCTCGTGTTATAGGTGTTTTAAAATCGTATATATAAGATGACATCCGATGCATATAACTTTTGGCGTAACTTAAGTTCTTGACGAAATCTAAAAAAATGATAGGTCCAGATTATTAAAGTGAATCCAAGAAGGGCTACATGACCGTCCCGTCCCGTCCCTTCGACTTGACTGAGCCCTATTTTTATCCCATTGGTTTGACATCTTCAAAGGACTTCCTTTGGAAATCTTAATAAATCTATACCAAAAGATAACTCCCACGTCTGATTTTCAATATAGGTGCGGGATGTAAATTTGTGAAGTTTAAGTTTATAACGTATTTGCCATTCATTTTTATTTTATAATATGTTTATTGCTCATATCTTTATCGATATTCAATTGAGCTGACTTTTGACACACATGTTGTTCTTTGTGTGTTTTACAAGATGGCCGATGGTTCGGATAATTGATTTTGCGCCCAAAAATAACATCACTTAAATATGTAAATAACATCACCAAATAACAAATAAGACAATAACTAGCAACGAATAAGACAATAACCAGCTTCTCTAGCAATTAGACTGTAAAGAAGCCAATGCGATTCAATCTCGTCCATTCATCTGGACAAATCTAGATCATTAAAAACCTTTCATCATTTCCATAAAGCTTGAAAACGAAAGGACAATGGTACAATTGAAGTTATACAAGATTCACAACAATTTCATTATGAGACTCGAACCCGAACATTAAACTTGACGATGATGTAAATTTCATGGATTATGGGGTGCCGGGTCATCACGTTTGCCTAGCTTCTTCGGAGCTGTTGAACAAGACAAGACACGTGTCAATAATGGCATTTCTTTAGCGAACGAAAAAAGAAAAAAAACTTTTCTGTTGAACCATCATTGTCTTTTTTTCAGAAAATAACCTATTTAAATTATCAGTAAATAAGATATCGTCCATGTTTCCTTATTTCCCGGTTTCTTTAATCCTTTTAGTCGATGTAAACCGAATTAATACATGGGGTGTTTGGGAGCTTACTTATCCAATTTTTATTTTTTCATTTTCCCATTTGATTGTTTGGCTCTATCTTCTCCCTATATGAATTCCAAGAAAATGGATTCTTGGTTTTTTATGATGGAGAGCAAAAGATAAAAATAGAGGGAAAGGAGCTTTTGATTTCCAATTTTTCATTTTTCCCACTTTAATTAACCTAAAGACCTACACAATGTATTATGCACATATATCCTAACCACCACTCTTGTTGCAAAATCATTTTATACATATCTCCCAAACTCTTTCGAGATTCAGAAACACATTCTAACCATAATACAAAAAGTCTAAAATACAAAAAGCCAAAAAGAGATCGAATCTGGATCCAATAATAAGTTTCGAAAAATGTCCTTTTTAAGACATTCTATGCAATTTCTTGAATGGTCTTAAATTCATAACATTCGTATAAAAATTTATAATGTACATAGAAAATTTGTCATGTTCGTATAAAAGATTCAAAGCGTCAAGGCAAAATCTCGCAACATACAAATGTTATGAAATCAAGGTTAATGTTATACGCGAAGTCCGTATCTTCATCTACAAAAGTTACGACTTACGAACATATATCAAAGAATCATAAAAATCTATTCATCCAAAGGGTGCATATTGTATTTTTTTTTTTTTGAACAGCAAAAAATTTATTAATCTTTGGAAATAAATTACAAAGATTAAAAGGATCCTAGACACGAGGCATCACGACAGAGAAAGAGCCGGCCACAAAAGGCATATCTCACTCCGATAGACACCTAACGCTAGGAACCAAAGGGAAAATAACAACCTGAGGCTGGTAAGAAACCAAGCAAAACCACTAACATAAAAAAAGCCCAAAGCTAAAACAACCAAACGCCTGAAACAAAGACAACTAAAACCTGAAGAGACCACCACAACTGAGAATGAAGCAGGAAAAAAAAATAAAAAATAAAAAATAAAAAAACCCCAATGACATCATTGGCTTTCATCAGAGAAATTTTTATATCTGTATATAAAAGGCATCTCTCAAACAAAAAAAAGTGCATATTGTATACACTTTTATATCTATATATACATAGTATTATTGTAGCATTTTCTGTTATTTTGAGATCAAGTGAATAATAGATAAGAGGGGCAAAAACTCACGAGGGGCAGCGGGTTCCGAAGTCTGGAGCAGTTCTCTAGCAGCCACCTGGGAAGCCAAGAGAAGGGTACAGAACAAAAGGATTTTCCAAACAACAGAAAGCATTTTTATTGCCATTTTTGCTCAAGCATAAAGACAGGTGATTTAGGGTTCATGCATGTCCTTTTATACCCAAAAATCATATACTAAGAAGACTTTGGCCACAAGAAAGACTTCAAAGACTTTGGTTTTTCTTAACCATATGATACGTAGCAAATGTTAAAGAAAATTCAATGTAGAGGGTTTGGTCAGAGAGTTTATAACGCGGTCACGACTAGAAAAAGGAGATTGTTAGGAAGTCCTTTTAGGCATTCAAAAGTTCGCACGGGTATTTTCCCACGGGTTTATCAAACGGTTATCTTTTAGGACTTGGATTCTCTTCGGTTTTCAACGAGACTGCACGGTCCTGTTTGGTCTATTTATGAGTCTTTTGCGGGTTCATTTCAATAATCAGGACCGTTCAATTTTTAGTTTTTGTGATATAATTTGTCACTCTAAAAATCATGTTCATGAGATATTATTGCATATCTTCCCCTGAAGGACACATTTATATAAAGAAAAAGGAATTTTGATCTGTTGCGATTTTATTTATTTATAAATTTTTCATGTTTAATGTTTTTCAAAATCATATTAAATGACATCCAATCTATAGTTTTTGGAGTAAAATTAATTTCTCGAAAATGAAAGGTCCAGATTATTAAAGTAAATACAAAAGGGGCGATATGAGTACGGTCTAGATCGTCCCGTTCCTTTCAGTCTTTGACTAATTGAAGAGAGACTTAAGAGAATCCAAGCCTTATTTTTAATAGATTGGTTTGTTAAAGACGCCTTTGTCATCGTCAAAGCACTTCCTTTGGAAATTTTAATAAATCTATCCCAGAAGTTAATTCCGACGTCTGATTTTCAATATAGGCGGGATGGATGTGACATATTATAGCGTAAATTGTCCACACGCTCACCTCTCTTCAGGTTTCTGATAACGCCGGAGAGCTCTCCAATTTTTTCTGATATTGCACTGACTTCCCCTGCTCGGCATGTCGGATGGATGGAGCAAACTTAGATTGGCTTTTTACATTTTTGTCCTTAGGTGTTAGTCGTAATTTTACATCTTTATTATCTTCCAAATGTAGGGTACATCTACATATTTTTTTTTGGAAATCCGGAAATATATTAAAACTAGAGAATAGAGATAGTCTCCATTAGAGGTGCATTAAGTTGATTACACATAAAGACATAAAAGGAAACAGCCATAGCACTAATCAAGATACTGCCTGACATTGTTGTTATCCCTCAACATAAACTCCCTGATGGACAGCGGTGGAGTAGGGGAAACAATCAGCTCTTCATCTTGTTCTGCTCAAGATGTGTTTGATCATCAACGCATTGGTTAGCAGAGCGATAGATATGTGTGAGTGTGCGTCTCGCACAGTTGAGTAGATACCTCTCATCGTTTATGATAGTGCTTTGGGGGTGATTGGGAGAAGCTCCTTCATTGAACAAGAGAATTGCCGTTTGGGAATCCGATTCTATGTGAATGTTAGATAGCCCTTTCTCCAAAATGATTGTGAGCACTCAATAGATGGCCCAAAACCTCCGTTTCTAAGCTGGAATTAGCCGCCATTTTGCCGTAGTATCCGAGTATCCATGCTCCTTGCTCATCCCGGAATATGCCACCGAATCCCACTTTCCTGTTGTCATAGTACTTGCAACCATCTGTGTTTAGCTTGATGGTACCTGAAGGGGGAGGGCACCAATTAAGGTATTAGTTTTTGTTTGGGAGGGTCAGGAGTTGGATGGGATTTAAAAGCCTCAGTAATTTCAGAAGCGTAGGAGTATAACATTTTGGAACTCACTGTCGTCACGACTTCAATGTAATCAAAACTCTTTTTATTACTATCTTTCCATATTTTCCAAATCGTGACTCAGAATAGAGTATTCCAAGGTATTATAGATCCTGAGTTGCTGGGTTTTTTCTTTTTGAGATTAGAGGAAAATCAGTCCTTAGTAGAGGTTGTAAACCCATCCCGCATAACCTGGCCCGAGGGAAAGGTATCCCATATTCGCGTGTCTGATTTTTGATATAGACGCGCGGTTTGTGATATTTATATCCGTTGTGGACTTGTATAAGCCGCGTCAAATCAAGTAGGAAGCACAAAGAGTCAAAGCAGATGATCATTTCACTTTTGCTCTAGGTTAATTTGTTTAAGTTTGTGCTAGGGCATGTGCAAGAGTCCAGTCAAATGCAATATTTAGCTATTTATGCTAACAACAGCTCACAAACATGCTGCACCAGTAGTCTTAACAAATTACCAAATTGATAAGTAAACAGCTTGAGCTACAGTACCTCTCCCTTCCAATGAGATACTGTATTCTAGAGGCTACTTCACCGAATGCAAAATAATTTTATAATTGATTAATTAATACCCCAATTAATGCCCCCAAAAATATAAATTGGATATCATAATTCCGTCATGGGTGGCCTCGTGGGTGAAGTGCCCACCCTGCGGGTCTATCTAATTCTTTCATAAAAATGGTTTTAAAACAGGTGTTTGATTTGTTCAAAACAATTTCGGGACTAGTGAATGAAAATTGACTCCATTGATCTTCATTTAATTATTGATTGAGGAGTCAATTAAAATTAGCCCGTCTAGCTCAGTTGGTAGAGTGCAAGGCTATTAACATTGTGGTCGTGGGTTCGAGCCCCACGGTGGGCGCCTTAAAGTTTTTTGAATGTTCGTTTCACCATCTAATTCGGCTAGGGACTTCTAGAGTGAGAAAGTCCCCCTTCTCTCTAGAAACCCCTAAAATCTTTTCAGCTTTGGGGGGGTGGTTTGTCGCCGCCTCAGCCACCTCCCCCACCCCTCTCTCACTCCTCCCTGGCCTCACTACTTCGGCCTTCACCTCCTGATCTCATCCCGTCCGGGCTTCCTCCCATTTCCTCCATCTCTATCGTCACTCTCCTTTCATAGTTCGAACCCCACCCTTCTTCCAACCTTGCGGGTTCAGATCTGGTGTGGATTGGAGTTTGTGGGCTCGGTTTGGTGCTTCTCTGGCGAATAAGTCGTCGGAACCGCAACGACGGCTATGGTAACAAGGTTATCCATCCGGAGGTCTTTCAGTTCTTTTTTCTTCTTTTGTTTTGTTTATCTCCCTTTTGGAGATCTGTTTATCCCCTTTGTGGGATTCATAGCCCCCTGCGAGGGTGCTTTTTTGGATTTCATCTGTATTGTTTTGCTATGGTTTAAGCTGGGTGTCCGTTGGGATTCTCTACTACTAGATCGACGACGGACTCTACGCCAACCTTGTGTTGGTCTGCTTTGGCAATACGTGTCTTTGAGGCTGCGAGCCTGTGTGCTCTGTTGCAGTTGCTTATGTTGTAAATTTTGGTAGTTTTGGTTCAATCCTGTATTTTGAGATGAAATCTTTGCCTTTATGGCTGTGGAATGAATATCTTGATTGGTTTCAAAAAATAAAGATTATTTCATTTCAGAGCAACTTCGTTGAGTTTATTTCCTTTCATCGTTCTACAAATCTAGCCTAACCTAGGTCTTCTTTTACGATAGATGTTGCTACCCGTACAGGACCACATGCACAGAAAATGTACAGAGCGTGCCCGGAGACCCACTTTTGGGTCCCACACGAGTGATCCAAACCGTTCATTATTCTTAGAACATTTTTCCGGGGGCCCCACAAAATTTCAGTTGACTCGGACGGTTAGAAGTGATTGAACCAAAGCCCCACCGTTTCAGCCACTTCTAACCGTCTGATTGAGCTAAAATTTTGTGGGGTCCCTCTGAAAAATGTTCTAAGAACAATGAACGGTTCGGATCACTCGTGTGGGACCCAAAAGTGGGTCCCCGGACATGCTCCATACATTTTTTGTACCTATGGGTACCCATAGGTTTTTCCTTTTACGACTCCTTGTACCCAAACTTTATTAAGCTGATAATAGAGTTTGTTTATTTTATTTTATTGTCTTCTTCTCATTTTCCAAGCCGTTGGGAAATTATTAAAGTCTTTTACGATAAGGGAAACCACGAACCATCTTGTGGCTCTACTAATTGGGTCACACACAACCGTCATGTTATGAAGTCAGAAATGGCACACTGACCTTTACAACAACTTTGATTGTACCGTACAGTCTTGACACGCCCGTTTCACAAACTGTTTACCCACTCGCGGTTTCCTTAGACGTAGCCTTGGTCATATTTCATATCATTTTCCAAGTTCTGCTAATTTATGATATTGTCGTCTGTGATTCTTTCATTTGTCTCACAATTGCAAAAATATACATATTTCCCAACACTATATTCATCTTGGATGCATGAGTGGGAGTCTTCGACGAGTAATTTACAGTGTATTTTTGCTGAATACTGTAGCAACAAATTCTTTAGGGAATAATGAGAAAGATTTGTTTTGATAAATCGGCATCCGTTTTTTTTTTTGTCATTCGTTAATCCTAATTTACTCTATCCTAGGGGATTTGGGGAGGGGGAGGAGGATGGGTGCTTACGGGAATCGAACTCTGCCCACATGCATGGGAGTATAAGGGAGGCACCAACTGCACTCCACTCCACTTGCAATCGGCATCCGGTTTAATGTATCAATTCTGATCCAGGTATTAATTAATCTCACCGACTACTAGTGGCGAATCCAATTAAAACCAGAATAAAGTCATAGGAGTTTATAAAGATCATACGGGACATGATTACTACCTTTTACAAGATAATTGGTCCAATCTAATTTATTCATTTCCAATCTGTTGAACAAGACACAAATGGTATTTTTTTAGCATAAAAAAAAATAATATCAATTTTTGTGTGTGTGTGTGTTTTTTTTAGTACAGTAATACCCTTGCAAAATCACATAAGAGAGAAGGAGAAGAGGGAAAAAAAAAATTCAATTTTGTCATTCTTTTTCTTAACCTTCCATGACCTCTTTTTTATTTTATTTTAATTGAATGACAAAAAATTCGATTTTGTCATTCAATTCAATCATGCTACAATAACCGTTTCCAGAAAAGACCATAACATGCGCATAACAATTCATAGCATCAAGGCAAAATTATATCCTATAAATGCTACGAATTTAAGAACTTTTACACAAAAGTTATAAAGATGGGCAAACCTCAACTGGATCCAAGTTCCGGAAGTTAACGATTGGTAAATTTCCAGGCTCTAAAGTTTCGCACGTTTATATGAAGGATATTACCAATATGTCTAATTTGAAAATGAAGTATGTTACCAATATGTCACCCAAAACCTTGATTGCAAAAAATTTCAAAAATAAATTTGACATTTTGTGGGGGATGCTCTAAGAGAAGAAACTTACAAGGGCCAATGGAATTCGAAGTCTCGAGCAGTTCTCTCGCAGCCACTTCAAAAGCCAAGAGAAGGGTAAACACCACAACGACTTTGATCCATACAACAAAAAGCATTTTTAAAGCCATTTTTCTCAAGCTTAAGGACAGGGGATTTAGGGTTCATGACCTTTTATATGGCCCATATGAAACTTTAAGCAAGGGCCATAGTGCCAAGTGGTCAAAAAGGTTGGTAAAAGAATGTTGAGGATTTGGCATTTAACCATTATTGTTGCAAGTGGGCTGCTCTCTGGACTGGATGTTGATTGGTGTCGTTATTTATTTATTTTTCGATGGTTTCTCTCTAATTAATGAGAAAAACTTATTAACGGATCATCTTGTAGGGCCAGTAAAGTAGTGTATATATGCAAAAAAATCAACTTGACTTGACATCGACAGGTATGTTAAAAACTGAATTTTTGTGCAAAAAAAAAAAACAACGGCCTAGATCATTTCAAAAATTGAATTGTGCTGCAAAAAAAAAGCAACGGCCTGGATCATTTTAGAAATTATCATCGATGCTGGGTTCAAGCTAACTTTTTGCAAATACACACTACAGGATAACTGGTTCAGATTATTGCAATGAAGGTGTCAGTGGAGCCCCAATTGGGGCTTCCGTAAACAACCTCTTTCAAAGCCCTCCGTGAATAAGGCAACCTGTTAATTAATTTGGGTATACGTACGGATTGTCACGTACATCAATTATAAATTCTACAATTTGAAGATTCATATCTTTTCATCCCATCCAAATAAGTTCTAAGCAGATCCACTACAAGAACTTACACCAATACCGACTAAAAAAGCCGAGTAAATTTAATTTACTCGGCAATTGATGTAGCATTGCCGACTAAATTAAATTTACTTCGGCATTTGTTGTACTATTGCGAGTAAATTATCTTACTTGTTGAAAGTACACCTTTCCCAAGTAAAACTTATACTTTAGTCGGGAACAATGTGGCGCCAAGGCTATTTTTTGTGGAAATTCAATGCCGACTAAAACACGAAGACCTGTTGGGTGCTACATAAAGAACACGAAGACCAACTTTAAAGACTAATTGGTACAGAGATTGGTGGAGTGATTCTTCAAGTGAATTTTTTTTAAACTTTTTGTTGTGAAGTTATTAATTTATTACATTAATTTCCAGTGTTGTAACAAATTTGATATAACACTTTTTGTGATTTAAGATGTTAAGCATGAACCTTTATTATGGAAGTTATGAATGAAATTATGCCTTGGAATTTCAATTTCTTATAATTGTAGTAGGTTTGCAATTGTGGATGGAATGATTCTTGATAGTGTATTGCATGGGGATGAAAATGTGGGAAATTTGTAGTAGTTTTTGGAATTTTAGGATTCGTGTCCAAATAAAGGTAACCTTTGCCGAGTAAACAATATTCATTGCAATTATTACCGTCCATTTTCATCATCTTATACCGACTATATTTTACTTGGTAAAGGTTGCCACCGACTAAATTTTACTCGGGAAAGTGTATCATTTACCGAGTAAACTTTGGTCGGCGATTAGTGCAACCATTTACCGAGTAAACTTTAGTCGGGGAGTGCAACCATTTACCGAGTAAACTTTAGTCGGTGATTGCAACCATTTACCGAGTAAACTTTAGTCGGTGATTAGTGTACCCTTTACCGACTAAAATATTTTTTGCCGAGTAAAATATTTTTTACTCGGCAAATACATTCACCGAAGGTCATTCGCCGACTAAATAATTTACTCGGTAATGGTTTTCAACGAATAAAAAGCAACTTTTGCCGAGTAAATATTTAGTCAGCATTGGTGAAATCTGTTGTAGTGAGATTAGCAAACCTTGCTAATCCATTTATTAGATTCACGAAAAAAAAAAGTCTGTTTTCTCTTTTTTACAGATTCACGAAAAATATCCTGCTTCTGATTCACGAAAATATTCTGATTTTTTGCATCCAACTGTAACACTTTCGTGACGAAAATAGCCTGATTTTTCTCTAGTAATTTTCAAGAATGGCGACTGGAATGCCTTTAATAACAAAGTCACACCCAGGGGTTCATGCCTTTATGGTTGAAAATTCTCTAAATTAAGATCAAAGTCAGAATTGGATAGTAGATTTTTTTTTTTTTTAAGTAGGGCCGCCCCTGGGCATAGGCCGACTAGACAAGAGCCTAGGGCCCCCAGTTTTCGGCTCAATAAAAGGGCCCCAAATATAAGATCATAATAAATATTATTTATGTCAAGATTTTGCCAAATCCGTTAGTCAGCTGTGGTTGGAATTGTGCTTATCCTTAATGATGCAGGTTAAATTCTTGCTAATGTCATTTTTAAGCACATTTTTTTTTCAAAAAGAACCTTCAAATTGATAGCCCGAAAGCTTGAACGCGCAACCTTAAGGTGCAATTCTCTTATTCCAAGCAAATACACCACTAACCACATGATTTTCTTATTTTTCATATGGAACAGCTAATATATATAAAAACAATTAAGAGGCTCCATTATCAAATTGTGTTTAGGGCCCGAAAATCTCAGGACCGAACCTATTTTTAAGGGCCACTCGAGTAGGAATGCTATAAATTTTCAAAGTCTTTTTGAGTAAGTGAGATTATAGAAGTAGCTTCGTTCATTGTTAAACTTTTTTCCTCGTTAACTATCCCCGTGGTTGATTAAATCCTCTTAAAAACCATTTTCAAAATCCCATGAATGATGAATACAGATGAATAACTATTTTGGTTCATCGGGATGGGTGCCTAACACCTTCCCATCTCGTAACTTATTAGCTCCCAAATCAATATTATCTCTGGTAATGACGGACCGATTGTCTCGAAGTTATTCTCGGTTGCTTGGTTACCTTAAAATCAAGTGCCAACTATAACAAACGCAATGCTAAGACCACGGGTGCCCACAGACATTTTTAATTGCAGCTAGTGATTTGAACATTTTTCAAATGCATGATTGTACACCATTGTTGAGAAAAAAAAACTGGACAATTTGACGTCAAACAAGTGGCCAAAAGATATAATTCCTCACCTGCTTTGAAATAGCCTTACGGAAATATCATCTTATGTTATTTAATTATTTTTTCGTAAATTGACTGACATCACTATTATTCGAATCAATAATTACAAACACCCTTATTTATATTTCTTTTTATTTTCATAATCAATAATTTATAGTAATGACATTCGAATGCAAACAATATCGGGTCATCTTGTCCAGCAAGCCAGCCTCTTTGTCTCCATTTAAGCTTGTATTACTGAGATAAAATCACTAATGTTAAGCGTGGTGCGGCCATGGATCATCTGAATTAGCAAGCTCCCTCTCCATCTTATGATCTGTTCCAACAAAAACAAATAACGTTGAATTAGTTATACACTGGCCGATGTAATGTGAATGCCTATATATATAACCAATGAGGTATGTCTTGGCCAAATGACCTGAATTTTTGGCAAAATTTTACCACTTGTTGTATCGTTTTCACGAGTCGATTTATAAAATATTAATGTTAGTAACACGACCATCCAAAACCCTAAGGGGTTGGCCCTTGGAACTTAGGAGTTTGCTCCCACTTAAGGTCTCAGATTCGATTTCAGCTCCTTCCCAGCAAATTCTTGGGGCCACTGGGGGTTATGGCCAGTTCTTACCTCCAGGATCCTGGAATTACTCGAGGTGTGCACAACCTGACTTGGACATCCGATTATAAAAAAAAAAATGAAAATGACTAAACCCCAAAACGCGGATAAAAAAAAAAAGAAGAAGAAAATCCCCAAAACAATTTACATTCAGGCTAGGTTTGGCTAAATAAGTTAAGTTGCTTTTTACTGTTCCTTTTTTTTGTCCTTATTAATTTTTTTTTTTGTATTTTTAGTTTTGCGTCAAACTTTTGCGACCTATTGATCCGTCTCGACGAGAGGAATCGAAAAAGTAAAAAATTTTGACCGAAACTCTTAAATTTTTTCAAAAATACAGAATAAGTCAAAATAAGCAGCTTATTTTACTAAACGAACTGAGCCTGCCGAATCTCAAGTTGGTCACAAAAAGCTGAATTCATTTACCGTCTATAGGTACGTACGTGTAAACAGCTAAAGTATACCAAGCAGGCCGATTTTCAACCACACGTCTTGTTATGAAAATCAACATATATGTGTAGATCCCACTCATTATGGGGTGGTAAAAGGGCCTGGGTCTGGGGCACTATACGTTGATTAATTTGTATTCAACTTGTCTGTTATCGTGGGCCTATTCCTTCCACAATTATATATTCATGTGAGATTCTTAAATGTATGGTTAGATGACCTTTATATTTACCACATCCATCTCAAAATGTTTGTCCGGTCCGCAAAGCAAAGACTTAAGTAATACTCACTCTGTCCCAAATTCGCTTGTCCTTTCTGGATATCCGTGTATTTTGCACGCAAAATCTAATGTATTAGATTCATTTTTTTTTCAAAATTTTACAAATTTAAAGATCTCATTGAGTAGAAAAATTGTGTAAACATTTTTTAAAAATAATTCACATAAACACATCATTTTTTGCGTGCAAAATGTAAGCCTCTCCAAAATGGGACGGAGGGAGTACAGTTTTTCAAGAAAAAAAAACGAACTTTTTTATAAATTAAAAGAATTCATTGATATCTAGTAAATTATATATATGAATTTCTCTTGATTTTTTTTTTTCCATTTCAAGTTCTTGTTTTGCAGACATTTTGGCACAAAGGGATTATATATATATACAGAAATTTTCGAGTCCAAACCTCCCGAGAATAAGAAAAAAGTGATTTTTTTGTGTTGCAAATTTTTTTTGGAAAATCCGAGCCGTCCAATGTGTTCAGAAGGTGTTTTCAAAGGTCCTCGCAGGAAATCTTCAAAAAACAATACCGGGAAGGGCTTGATCCAAGTAGTTTTTCGCAAACACTGTACATTTACAGTTTTGCGAAAAACTACTTGGATCAAGTCCTTCCCGGTATTTTTTTTTGAAGATTTCTCGCGTGAACCTTGGAAAACACCTTTGAACACATTGGACGGCTCGGATTTTCCCAAAACATTTTGTAACACAAAAAAAAAAGGGATTTTCCTTCAATCCGGGGGTCCGGATAGGAAAATCCCCGTAATCCGGACCTCCCGGATTTAAGAAAAAATGTGTTTTTTTTGTGTTGCAAATTGTTTTGAGAAAATCCGAAAGTCAATGTGTTCAAAGGTGTTTTCAAGGGTCCACGGGGGAAATTTTCAAAAAATACGGGAAGGGCTTGATCAAGCAATTTTTCGCAAAACGTATATTTACATTTTGCGAAAAAACTGCTTGGATCAAGCACTTCCCGGTATTTTTTTTGAAGATTTTCCGCGTGGACCCTTGAAAACACCTTCTGAACACATTGGACGGCTCAGATCGTCAAAAAAAATGCTCGGATCATTGAGGTCCTGAAGTCCGGATCCCGAACTAGAAGGGGACTCCCTGATAGGACTCCCATCAGGACTCCCTGATGGGAAGCCCATCAGGGAGCGCTCCAATTCTCCTATTTCCCGATCAAATTTTCACAATCCGAACCATGCAATGTGTTTAAAAGGTGTTTTTAAGGGTCCCCATGAAAAATCAGTAAAAAAAAATAACGGGAAAGGCTTGATCCGATCAGTTTTCGATAAAAATGCATATATACAGTTTTTATCGAAAACTGATCGGATCAAACCCTTCCCGGTATTTTTTTTCACTGATTTTTCACGGGGACCCTTAAAAACACCTTTTAAACACATTGGACGGTTCGGATCATGAAATTTTGATCAGGAAATAGGAGTCCATGATGGGAAGCCCATCAGGTATACCTGATTGGAAATATTTCGTATATATATATATATAGGATCCCGTTCTACTAAGGACTCCCTCAAAATGTGATTTTAAGGGTCACCGCGAAGATTCGTCCAAAAAAAATACTCGGAAGGGCTTCATTCGAGCATTTTTCAATAAATTATATATGTACGGTTATTATGAAAAACCGCTCGGATGAAGCCCTTTCGGGTATTTTTTTTTTGTGATTCCTCGCGTTAAACGGTTCGGATCGTTGAAATTTGGTCCGAAAAATCAAAAAAGGGGTGGTCCTCACGGAGGAGATCCAACGGCTCAGATCAAAGGTCACTTAAATCAATTCTCGCGGGTCAGGGGAACCAGGTAGTACCCAATCTCGCGGGTCAAAGCCTTCAATCGGGTTAAAACAAAACCCCCTTTTCTCCCCTTTTTCCCATTTCACAGAACTCGAAGAGAGAGAGAGAGAGAGAGAGAGAGAGAGGAGGAGGAGGAGGAGGAGGAGAAAAACGATCGATCGAAGAGAGGAACAAGATCCAATCGCGAGGAAGAAGAAGAAGATCCAATCGATTGAAATCAAGGTATCTCTCCCTCTCTTTATCTTTCGCGTTCTATTCGATTTCCGCCACAAACTAGGGTTCGATTCGATGTCTCTTCCTCTCTTTCTCTTCGCGTTAGATTCGATGTCTAGTCGATTTTGATGTTATTAGTGTTGGGTCTTCTAAAAAATTTGATTTTTTTAGCACTTTTTTGGTGATATGAGTTTAGCCGGTCATTTGCTCCATTCTTGGGGTAATCGTCACACTGAAACTGTAATTTCTGGTGGAGCACTACTTTACGATGAAATTACAGAAAGTGGCTTTTCGAGACTTTCTTAATGGAAAGATGAGATGAGATGTTGGAAGTCTAATGGATAATTCATTACCTTTAGAGCTCGGAATAATTTCCATTAGACTTCCAATCTTCCAATAAAAATTTATATCAAGACCTTTGGAGCTTTGGAATGGAAAGATGTGGTAAAAAAAGGATCTTTTCAGTTTTTGCTGTTCTGTTTTTTAATCAATTGTTTGTTGAGACGCTTGACGTCGGGCTAGGACAACTTGTTTGAAAATTTTGTAATCAAAAGTTTGTTTTGATGTACAGATGCAAGTTTTAGAGAGGGAAATTTGTAGTTGAATTTGGTGTTACTGTTTGTGTATTGTGTTTGAATTTGCTGTTTGGGAATGCAGGTGGTTTGGAATTCAAAGAAGGATTTGATTTTTGCATAAATTTGATACGAGCTTGATAAAGTGTTAGAGCAAACACAAGTTTGAAGAAGGGTTAGAGCAAAGTCTGGGAATTCTAATTTAGATCAAGGCTTCTTCAGTTCAGTTTACAGCAGCTTGGGTGCTGCGCATAGCATGAATCATGAGGAATGGCAGTGGATTTGATTTGGTTCGAAGCAATTTTTGAATCAGATTGCAAAATGGTCATTCATTGAATTGGTTTTCCAATTTCCGTTTGTATATCTTTTGTTAACCTTGTTGTAAAGACAATTTTGTAATGTAGAAGCGATTCATCTATGGAAAGGTTTTATTCTCAATTTGGCTTTGTGCTTCTGCTGTTGCTAATTGCTATCGCTGTTTGTTGAATTATATACCAGTAAGCTTTCAAAGATCAGTTTGTGCATTTGCATACAAAAAGTTAAAAGAACCACAAAACAAGAAATTTAAATGATCCAAGCAGCTTTGGAGCAGCAGTATGCTACCCTCATATTCACATTCAACAAACAACACCAACAAACAAATGATATCATCCAATGAGTAAATAAACAAGAAATGCTTGCAGTTGACCCCCAATAATTTCCATTGATAAATGACAAAGATCAATTAAAGATAGTTGCTCTGACTTGCTCATATAGACTATCAAACTACCACAACAGGCAAACCCTTGTACAAGGCTCCATTCACTTTCTGGAACTTAAATGAGCAACAAGTTGCAACCATCCAGGCACATCAATTAAAGATAGTTTCTGCTACTGAGTTTAAACTGAAGGAAGCAAATCAATTCAAGTTTCAACCAAAAAAACAGTTGATACAAGTTCCCAAGTCCATTTTCTTCATATGCGTCCCCGCACTTCGCCATCTCCTTACGAGTCGTTTTTCCATCTTTAAGAGTTTGGTGTCGTTCATTTTCCTGAATGTAATGGAAATTCTGCAGCAAAGTAACAGAAAATATACGATAAAAAACCTTACAAGGCGTATGCTTAAATTTACTGTGGGGGAAAACACACCTTTATTTTGTGAAATTATTTTTGGTTAAAAGGGGATTTTGGTTTCAAAATTGTTGTTCCTGAAACAGGGGGGGATTAATAGATCTTCATCTCTAAAACTCAAATGAGGAAATCAACATTACTACTGTAGAAGAAAAGCTAGGAAAATCAAATTTTTTTTACTAAGTCATCTCATATATCACAATGAATACACAGTTTTGCATCACAGTAATCCTGTAATAAAATTAAAAAATTCGAAGTCCCCAAAACACAAACCCATTAATTTCCTGTACAAATGAACAAACCACACATTGTCATTCAATCAATTGAAGGAATTAAGATGCAATTTACGAATTAGAGTTTTACGAATTCGAAATCAAACACATATTAGGGTTTCACGAATTCGAAATCATAAAACCTTCGAACTAGGGTTTCACGAATTAGGGTTTGACAATTTCGAAATCATAAGAGAGAGAGAGAGAGAGAGAGAGAGAGAGAGAGAGAGAGAGACCTGGTTATTCTTCTTCTTCATGGACCAAATCGATTTTTTTGAGAAATTTCGAAATCGGAAACTGTAGTTTCTCATCCAAATCGAAGCAGAGAGAGAGAGATATAGAGAACTGCTAGTGGAGTAAGATGAAGGAGGTGGTGCAGAGCTGTTGTCGATTCGATCGGAGGCTGGGGAGATGGAGTCCGCTGCCCTCTTCTTCGATTCCCTTTCTCTCTCTTCTCTCTGTGGAAAGCGTAAGAATGAGAGGAATGGAACCCGTGTGAATAACCTGACCCGGATCCTCAACCCGCGAGTAGCTTTTTACCCAAATAACGACCCGCGAGCTTTTAAACTGCTCTCTCTTATTAGAACCGTTGGATGAGATCCAACGGCTGAGGTTTGGAGTCCGGATTTAATCTCATTTCCGGGAGACCTGATAGGAAACGGATCCTATATATATATATAGGTGGATTTTCTAGTCCACACCTCCCGGAAATAAGAAAAACATGGCTTTTTTTGTGTTGCAAATTATTTTTGGAAAATCCGAACCGTCCAATGTGTTCAGAAGGTGTTTTCAAGGGTCCACGCGGAAAATCTTCAAAAAAAAATACCGGGAAGGGCTTGATCCAAGCAGTTTTCGCAAAAACTGTAAATATAAAGTTTTTGCGAAAACTGCTTGGATCAAGCCCTTCCCGGTATTTTTTTTTTGAAGATTTTCCGCGTGGACCCTTGAAAACACCTTCTGAACACATTGGACGGATCGGATCGTCAAAAAAATGCTCGGATCATAGAGTCCCGGAGTCCCGGATCCCGGAGGAGAAGCTCTCCCTATATATATATATATATATATTACATTACACAACGCTTTTCAGAATGTCTCTCTCACAAGTGTCCTACGTGGCACATTGGAGGGCCGTGATCGAATTTTAAAGTTTCTTCTCAACTAATCCGATGGCTGAAATTACTTTCATTTCAAAATTCAAAACCCAAAATTAAAGGAATTATCTTATACGGCTGAGATTGAGAGAAACAAATCAAACGGCTTAGAGGGATTTCACTCAATTTCATCCCACCTAATCAGGGATACACAATCTAATTAAGTTTAGGGTACACAATCTCTATTGTTGACCACCCCTATGTCAACATTCCAAGCAAATCTCAAAGCAAAATATTATATCTTAGATTAAAAAAAAACGGTTAATTGTTCTAGGGTCCAGAGTGGGGACTTATTGACCCATTTAGTCCATGTTAAAGTTTTACAAGGTCTAAGGTCCACAAATTTTTTTTTTTTAATTTTGGTACTTTCAAAGGGTACCCTAGAGTTTAGGTTTTAGGGTGCACTTTCCTATTATAGGGTTTAGTGTTTTAGGCACTTTCATAGGGTACCCTAGGGTTTTAGGCACTTTCATAGGGTACCCTAGGATTTTAGGCACTTTCATAGGGTACCCTAGGATTTTAGGCACTTTCATAGGGTACAAACTTTTTTGGCACTTTCCTAGAGGTACAAACTTTTTTTTTGGTAAAAAAAAGAAAAAAAAAGAAAAAAGAAAAAGAAAAGATTTCAACATTAGGACTGGATAGGTTATAAACTTGTTTGGTGGATTAATGGGGTTACAAATTCTTTGCCTAGGACTTTTGAACAAGTCTCCCAAAAAAAAAATCGATCACAACACGTCTAGGGCATTTTCAATCGTTTGGGCATGGATGGGTCTAGGGTAAATGTTTAATCATTCCTTTAGGCACAATTCCTAGACAAAATATAAAACTGTATCATATATAAAACTGATTTATGGCATGGAAATGTTTAGGGAATGATTAACAAAACTGAATGACACAATGCATAAGGAATGATTAGGGGTCTAGGGAATGATTACTAGAGGCACGATTTTTGCCTCAATTTCATCCCACCTAATCAGGGATTTCACTCAATTTAAATCTTGCCTCTATCTTTATCATATGGCTGAGTCCCCTATGTCAACATTCAAAGCAAATCTCAATCCCCTTATGCACGGCTATTCCCATTTCAAATTAGTGTGTTCAAATTTCTCACCAAATCCCTTTTTTCTACAAGGCAGTCTCAACCCATCCATGTGGAGGGCTGTGGGTGAGGAAGTTTTTCATCTTTCAGCCACCGATCTAGCAGCCACCACCAATCTCACTGCTAATTTAGATTTCACGTTCTCTTTCATTGGATTTTCAGTTGATTTGTCTTTGAGATTTAATTTTCAACAGGTTAGGTTACCGCGGCTATACAGTTTTAGGGAAACCTCTCTCTCCACTTCTCCAGTCACGACATTGTTCTGTATTGCTATGGCACTACGGTTTCAAGGTAAGGTATTTGAATTCCTATTTGAAATATGTTTTAGTTGAAAAAAATGTATTTTTGAAGTATAGGACTTCGAGATTGTAATTTTCAACTTTGTGCAATGCATTGTTATGTGATTTGATTCTCTGTATGAGGCCAGTGTGGTTAATTATTTTTTGGGATAGCAAGTATTTTTCTCTTTATCATAGTTTAATTATTAGAGTTCGAAAAGCTAGAGGTACCATTTTTAATCTCAAAATGTTCACATTTGAGAATCTATTTGTATACTCATTAATTCTCTATTGTGTTTCGTTGTTTACAGGTTGTTTTAGTACATCTTTGTGACTTCAATGCTAGGAACTTCACGGGGACAATAAGGATAGCATAAAGGTAACAAATTTGAGCCCTTCTTTATCCTTTGCTTTGATGTTTCGAATATAAGTTCAATGGTTTTTTTTTTTTTTTGATTGTATATTTTCGCTCATGTTTGCCCATATAACCATGATGCAGAAATTTGCAATAGAAAATGTCCACCCGTTATCTTTTATTGTTGCCAAATACGACAATGATCTCCTCAGGACTCCCTTACCAAAATTCCGTGCGGACCTCCCCTTTCCGAGCCAAATTTTGACGATCCGAACCGCTCAATGTTTTTAAAATGCATTTTTAAGGGTCCACGCGGAAAATCTTCAAAAAAAAATACCCGGAAGGGCTTGATCCACACAGTTTTTGTTAAAAACGCTATCGTCAAAATTTGATCCGAAAAGTTGAAAATGGGCATGGTCCGCATCAAATTTTCCGTAAGGGAGCCCTTAGGAGATCGGCTTCCATATATATATATATATATAGGGAGGGCTTCTAGTCCGGACCTCCCGTTTCCGGACCTCCATGATCCAAAATTTTTTTTGACGATCCGAACCGTCCAATGTGTTCAGAAGGTGTTTTCAAGGGTCCCTAGCGGAAAATCTTCAAAAAAAAATACCGGGAAGGGCTTGATCCAAGCATTTTTCGCAAAAAATATATATATACAGTTTTTGCAAAAATTGCTTGGATCAAGCCCTTCCCGGTATTGTTTTTTGAAGATTTCCCGCGTGGACCCTTGAAAACACCTTCTGAACACATTGGACGGCTCGGATTTTCCAAAAATAATTTGCAACACAAAAAAATCCATTTTTTTCTTATTAACGGGAGGTGTGGACTAGAAGTTTTACCTATATATATATATATATATATACAGTAAGCTTCTAATGAGGACTCCCTCATTGGAAGTTCTATGCGGACCTGCCCCTTTTTTGTGTTTCCGGACCAAATTTTGACGATCCAAACCGCTCAATGTTTTTAAAATGCATTTTCCAAGGTCCACGCGGAAAATCTTCAAAAAAAAATACCCGGAAGGGCTTGATCCACACAGTTTTTGTTAAAAACGCTATATGGAAAATGCATTTTAAAAACATCTAACGGTTCGGATCATGAAAATTTGGTCCGGATGGTGAAGTCTTCATGGAAGTCCTCATGGTGAGGTCCTCATTAGAAGCTCATCCTATATATATATATATATATATTTTGATGAACTCAATATAAAGCTTCTTTAAGAACACTACTTCTAGGAGAGGTCGGCTTGGTTGGCAGGTTAGAAAAGCATAATTCAATTAAATTGTGTTCCTTCGTGCCTTTAGGCACGGGCAAACCCTATATATATATATATAGCCTAAATTTCTAGTCCACACTCCCGGAAATAAGGAAAAAAAATGGGGTTTTTTTGTGTTGCAAATTATTTTTTGCGAAAACTGTTTGGATCAAGTCCTTCCCGGTATTTTTATTTTGAAGATTTCCCTCGTGGACCCTTGAAAACACCTTCTGAACACATTGGACGGCTCGGATTTTCCAAAAATTTGCACTACAAAAAAATCATTTTTTCCTTATTTACGGGAGGTGTGGACTAGAAAATCCGGCTATATATATATATATATATAGGGAGGTCTTCTAGTCCGGACCTCCCGTTTCCGGACCTCCATGATCCAAAATTTTTTTTGACGATCCGAACCGTCCAATGTGTTCAGAAGGTGTTTTCAAGGGTCCCACGCGGAAAATCTTCAAAAACAAATACCGGGAAGGGTTTGGTCCAAGCAGTTTTCGCAAAAAATATATATATACAGTTTTTGCGAAAATTTCTTGGATCAAGCCCTTCCCGGTATTTTCTTTTGAAGATTTCCCGCTTGGACCCTTGAAAACACCTTCTGAACACATTGGACGGCTTGGATTTTCCAAAAATAATTTGCAACACAAAAAAACCATTTTTTTCTTATCAACTCTCAACGTGTGCTACAAATTTCCTGAGTTGGGTCAGTTTATACATTATTTTTCCGGCTTTAATTGGAGCTCCAACTAGTAGATTTCCCCAAATTATACGGTTCATTGGACTGAATATAGAAAAACTTTGTAAGGGATATCCAGGCTCTACGGTACGTACATCAAAAAAATTATACAATTCGTCGATCCCGTTTATTTTTCGTAGAGGAACATTAATTTAAGAGCCCAATTGCTAAATCTCCACTTCAATGTGACACTGATGGCTAAATTAAGTTAAATTTTCCCGATTGGTTACACCTTTTCGGTGGAAATCACAATATGTTTTTTTTTTTTTTGAAACCGGAACAAAATTTTATTGAACTCGACAACGGGTACATCGAGGAGAAGGCTAAACCCAAGCAAAAGTGCAAGGATAATGGAAAGCAACACAACTAGCGAGAGACTAAAAGTGAAGCGAAAAAAGAGAGGAAAAAAAAAAAAAAAAGGTGTACCTCAATATGTTGCATATAGGGCAACCTCAGTTATTCCCTGTGGTTTGGGCCATGTGTGGTGTAACCACATCTAGTTTATTGGTTGCATTCACATTTTCGTCCATGTTAACAAAGGTGTACCTTAAATGCCTCTTGAATCTAACCCGTAGATTAAAAATTTAATCCGAACTGTTTGTAATGTATTAATCAAAGAGTAGAACTGCAACAAAAATCATGTCGATCATATATCAATAAATCAGTGATTGGGTTCTTGTAAAATGAAAGGTAAATTTAAATTTCAAAATTTACTTTATACTCCATCCGTCCCATTTAAGTGGCCACTTTCATTTTTTTATTTTATTTTTAAATTTTCTATAACTTTCAATCTAAAATGTATTATATATTTCTGAAAAGATTGTATTTAGAACTTATTGATTTCTATCAAACAAGATCTATATTTCATATTTTTTGTATTATAGATTGAAAATTATAGACAACTTTTGAATGCAGCTGTAATAGTAACATGGCCACTTAAAATGGGATGGAGGAGTTATAAATTCTATTCAGTACCCCATAAGTTTTTCATTTTCCGATCGACTTGAATTATAGAATGGATGTAGTACTCGTGAAGCTGCAAAGTATGAATGGTTAGGATCCAATTGAATTATTATATAGCAAGGATCGATGGAGCCAGGGGGTGGCTAGTAGAGGTTGTCCCCTACAATTTAAAAAAGCCCTGCTATTACATTGGAAAAAATATATATCATCAAACCATATAGTCCCATCCCCCCTCCATTTTTTTGTCAAAAAAAAGTAATAGTAACAACTTTAATATTTTTCGAGCTATGAAACATCTTTGTACTAAAATTTCTTAATGAGGTTTGATTACAATCCTTTTAAACAAAATAAGCACCAAAATTTATAACCCAACTCATATTAGCCCGTTCACTTTTAAAAACTAAGGCGGATTGAAATTTTGGAAGCCCAAAACTCTTCACTGATTTCAGTAGATAGGATTAGATAAACGTTAATTCTTTTACAATCTAAGTTGATATAAGAAACATGCTTAGCTTCATATGTGTTGGTATTATTTTGTATTTTTTGGAATTAGTAAAAATTCACATCGTTGACTCTCCGTCGTAACAGTGGAGATTATTTAGATTTAAGAACGAAGAATAATCAAAGGAGAAGATGAGGCCATACTAGACTTTTATTTCCTTGTGTACGCATGCCCCACATACGCAAGATGCACTGACGACCGTCTGTGCGTGTTTTCGGTGTTTCAAACTTTAGAAAAACTCTTCCATGTAAGAGAGTTAACTCTTACATGGAAGAGTTCTCTTATATGGAAGAGTTTTTTCTAAAATCCGAAAAACCGTTGATTCCTGATATATATGGACGGTCCAGATGTGTTCGTTCGCGTACTTGCGTATGTTTATACGAGCGTAGCAGAGTTGTTACCATAAACAGTGCAAAGTATTGTTTCTGCTAGTTGGGTGTGCACAAATCCACGAAGCATAGGGGGCGCAAATGCAACAAAGTAAACTAGAGGAGGTGTAACAGCACATGACACAAAGCAGAGCGGGTATATATAAGTAAAGTTTGCCTTTACTTATGTGACATCGACATTACTTCAAAATATTTGTTAATTAAAAAAAAAATACTTCTTATCCAATTATGCAATTGGACTAAACCATGCTTCCCAATAGTTTTACAAACAACTTATTTTTATTTTTACTATTTTACAATAAAAACGAAAACAGCATAGTAGCAGTTTGCAGTAACGAGATTCGAACCCGAGATTCGAACCCAAAATCATCCGTGTCGAGGGTGGTGGCCCCAGGATCATCGAAGGCGTCAAGTTCTCTCTCCATCTTATGATCTGTTTGAACAACACATGCAAGTACTTATTACTCATACAATCTGCATTATAATTTGATTAATGGCCTGATTAATGAAATTTTCCTTTGCCGGGATAATTAAAAATAAAAAATCACGAGGTTTCTCTAGGTAAGTGCCGTGAAATTTCTGATTGATTACTTCAGGGTAGTGAAATTTTATTTTGTTTACCGAAAAAAATTTAGTCATACGCGAGGTAGTACAAATTAATCAGCAAAAACAATCATTGGAAAAAAAAAAAAAAAAAAACCAACATATATGCATGCATGCATTCTAGTCCATGAAAATGCAAGACACCTAAATTATGTACATTTCTATTCATAAGTTAGGGTGTTTGAATCCGTTTACGGTCACCTCGATTAATCCAATTCTAGTGTACACTAGTGGATGCCTGATTTAGCCCGGGACAAATCCCCGTGTGGACTAACCCCACCAGAATCGATAACAATGTGGAGCTTTTGAAATAAGAGACTACAGAATTCAAAATTTGACCACTTACATGGATTTTGAGTGCTGGAAGTGTCGACCAGTTCCCTAGCAGCCACCTGAGAAGCCAGGAGAATGATAGAGATCAAAAGGACTTGCAAAACAATAAAAAGCTTACTTAAAGCCATATTTTTCTCAGTATAAGCATATAAGGAAAGGGCGTTAGGATTCACCCCTTTATAGCCAAAAAAATTGATGGGCTGGCATTCATTTTCTACTAATTTTTAATTTTTTGGCCCCAACAAGACTTGGACTTTTGGGTCAACGCCAGAATTTAACCGGGGACTCCAGTGATACAATAATATCTTGAAAGGATTCTCTCAAACCCTTAATTTGAAATGAAGGGTTTATTTGTGGCGCGTGGAGCTTACCTCAATCTCATTTTGAAAATCTGAATTGTAGATTATGGAGGCCGTAGTGTTTTGATTAGCGTTAGAAAATCTTAAGACTGATTCGACAATCGTAGCCCTCTAATTTAAACTTATCCGTCTTGACAAAAAGTGGACGGTGAGATTAATATTGGGAAGCTGGAGGGTGTTGCGTTGCGTGCTATGCAGCCGCACGGGGCGGCCGTGCCGGCTACTTTCTGACGATCCGAGACGTTCACCGGATAGCCCTCGTCGAGTACTATAAGTGTACCAAAAATCAACTTGATCGGATAACGTTAAGTACCTAATCGGAGCACAAATAGCTTGAAAAAAATGGGTTTAGTGATTTGGATCCAGTGTTTATGTACATTTGTGTTCCATTTCATTTCAATCTATTTGTGTTCCGATTACGCAATTAACGATATCATATCAAGTTGATTTTTGGTATACTTATAGTACTCGATGAGAGGTATCTAGTGAACGTCTCCGATCGTAGGTACGTGACCAGCGCGATCGCATCGTGCGGTGCACAGCACGCTGCACAGCACGCTGCGCAGCACCCCAGAGTCCTTAATATTGATGGTAGAAAATGGATGATATATAGTTTTAAGATCGATGTTCTTAGATCATATGAATGTATGATTTTCATATCGCTCTAAGTTTTTTTATACCAAGTGTATCTATATTGAGTTCATAGGATTTTGATTTTTATTTTTATTTTGGCATGGATCTAAGTGTCTAGACTAGATTATAAATACCTCGTTTAATCCTTTGTTGACTAATTGAACCATTTATTAGCGGCGTCTATTTAAAATCAGAATAAAGCTCCACATGAATCGATAAATAAAAATTGATCGCACCAGGTTTTTTCAAACGTAAGACTTTTAGACTTTAGGTTTTGAATGGATTCACAAGATGAACAATCGTCCGATTTAAAATAAGTGGTGACAAATTGAAAGAGAAGTCAAAGTGGATGGCCATTACCAGCTGCAACCACGATGTAACATGTGGCTGTTCTAAAATGGATGTAGTTTTCTGTCATTTTCTATTTTTCAAAACAATTTGGCTTTACTCCGGTTCATGTCAAGCCCGATCTCATAATACCGATATTGCCACTTACATCAATATATTTTCTTTGATAACTCAAAGTGTCCGACCAGCTTGAACGTACGTTAATTAATAAATGTATCAAATTGAATTATGGTATGTTAATTGAGATGCATATAAATTTTATGTTAATTGACCGATATAGTAGTAGAACGACTTTCGTAATTTAATCCTAATTTACTATTTGTTCATTATGTAACAGTTTTCAAAACAAAAACAGTTTTAGGGGGTGTTTGTGAGCTTCTCTTTTTAGCTTTTCGCATTTTGCATTTTGTATTTTTGGCTTTTTTAAACTATGGCTATTATGTATTATTGAATCTGTAAAGTGGTTGGGAGATATGTGATATGAAGCAATTTTCGGCGCTGCTCGATGAATGGCCTGTAAAATAGAGAAAGACTAGGGGACAACGGTGTAGAATTAGCCAACCAGATTGTGATGCTTAAGTCAATTGATTTGTCGCGTGAAGTAGAGTTTTGCTCAAGGAATTAGAATACCAGAAGAACAACGTACCATTTTCTTGGTTACATGGGTGATTATATAGGCATTCGTAGTGGTTGAGTCCCATTAGGACTAGGAGTCTTGTCCCCTTGCTAATCGTGTTTACCCATTAGCTTCCTTACTACATTAGGTCTCTGAACCCTTGTAGGAATTGGACTTCTAATGCATCTGGGAATTGCATGGATAAGTATTTGAGCCTCATGGACTTCTCATGCTCTTGAAAATTAGGAGCTGAATCCCATTAGGACTTCTAGACCCCTTAGGGCAACTAAGAACATGATCTCCGCTGATTCGCCATACAAAACTGAGCTGGTCTCTGTGATCCAGCTGAGCTCTCATGATTGTGCTGTCCACGGGTGGTCAGTCTGGGCTTATCAATGTGCAAAATGCATTTTATAATAAAAGTAGTGTGGAAGATTTGTATGAAATATATTTTGTAGGTTTTTTTGTTAACCAAAATCAGAAAAGTGAAAAATGAGAAGTCAAAAACTTATCTTCCCTTACTTCTCACTTGTTGAAACTCAAAAACAAAAAACCCATTTTCCTGCAACTTATTTTAATTAGCACTTCCACCCAAACACCTAAAATGTAAAAATATAAAAAGTAAACATCCAAACACCCCCTACAAAGCATATGTTAAACCCCACATCTTATTTTTTCAACATTACTGTGATCATGTACCTCACACATTTTTCTTTTATTTGTAAGTCTAATTATTTAGTGCCCAGAGAACTTGGTGCTCCGGGACACTCTAGCACCGCCATGTGTGTTTTCGTGAGTCTATTGCTATGTGTATAAACTCCACATAAATTTATGACGCTTAAATAATGTAAAACACCACGAGACTGTTCTCTAAAACTACAGATAGAATAATTTGGAGTATTACATATTTTTTGTCACCCTATGCATAGGATGGAACCGAAGAAATACGCGTGATTGAAGTTTAAAACTCGTCCGAATTGAGTGGTCCTGTGTCCCAATACCTCAACATCTATACGTTTATACACCGGGCCATACATATTGGTTGCTTTTGGATACGATTTGTTTTTATTAAATAATATTGTATACATCAGGGAGAGTTAGTGGGGTAAGTTAGTTAGTTAACAACCAAAGGGAATTCACGGCTTTTCATAGACTTGAACTCAGACCTCCCCTTTGTTGGGCAAGAGGTATAACAAGATGAGCTACAGCCACATCTTTTTGGATAATTGATATGTATATTACCATTTTTTTGGGGGGTGTTTTAGGATGCTGTTGCAGGAGGATTTAGACTGAGTTTTTTGTTTGATTTTAGTAACTAGATTGCTAAAATCAATCATGATTTTAGCAAATGAGTTCACCAGGTGCCAAAATCATGGTTGATTTAGACTGAGTTTTTTGTTTGATTTTAGTAACTGGATTGCTAAAAATGTAGGTCAGGTCAATTTTATTTAGAGTTTTAATGGTTTTTATTTTCTCATTTTTGTTTACTAAAAATGTAGGTCAAGTTCTACGAGTAGTACTAGCATTACGTGATCTTTTGTTTTCCTTGAAGCTCCCTTTCTATTATTCGTTCATTTTTTCCATCGCGGATCAAAAAATTAAAAAATTATCCAAAAATTAATTTCTTTTTTGGGCCTTTGTGGTTAGTGTCGCACATTTGGGAGTCTACATGGGGCTAGTAGGTCGGACACCGGGTTTACCCATAAAATTACTCAATTACCGAAAAAATAAAATTTTACCAAAAAATTATATTGTGCACCCCCTTTGCTTTTTTTATTTTTTGTTTCCACAGCAGAATATTTTAACAGCCTTGTTTCCAGACTTGCATTTCATGTGAAACAACAGGTTAGATATTTGTAGACACCCCAATTTTGGACACTCGTGTATGCCCGATGACGAATAAAACGATCAAATTGCCTTGGAAACTTGTCAAGAAAATTGGAAACTCAGCCTCACAGGCCGCACGGTCCCTCCCTCAAGCCGTACGGCTCCTCCATCTCTATGCAAGCCGCGCGGCTCCCCCATGCAAGCCCACGGCTCCCCGTGGGAGCCGCACGGCTGGTGTTGTTATCTTCTGAAAATTCCTGACATACCAGCTGTTCGGGAATATCATCATCAAGCCACCGCCGAATATCATCATAATTATTCTCTCAAAACCGGTTATAAATAGGATCATCTCCTTCCTCTCAAGGAGAGACCAAAAAATCATCCCGAGAAGAATTTCTGTTCGATTCTCCGGCAAAAATTCCCGTTCGAAACCACCAGTAAAATTCCCGAAACTTCACACTCTCCATTCCCTTTCGATTTCTCCATATTACTCCCAATCGCACCAAATATCGGTCTTACAAGTCCAAAACCCGAAGAATCAGAAGTTTCCAACCTCTGTTTCGAGTTCCAAGAAGGTACAAATCGTTTTCAAGCTTCAGTTTTCAATCGCGGCTCTCCGAGGGCATCCCCGAGTTAATATCGGTTTCAACAACCGTATATTAACTTGGTAAACCATTTTCGAAATAAAAATCGGCTTTTTGGAGCCGTACCGGGCGATTTTTCTTGATAAACGCACGGTACGATCCGTACCGGAAATAAGCTCCGCTTCAAAAACTTGATCATAAACGAAAACGACTTATTTTGAGTTGATTTGAAGAAGAAAACCAGGTTTTGAACGGATTTTGGGCTCACTGGTCCCGAGCCGTGCGGTCTGTCTTTTTCGAATAGGTTTTTCAAAAATCACACTTACACCCTCTGTTTATTTTATACTATCAAAAGTGGCCCCAGCGCATCCTAAATCCCAGCTTTTTCAAATCTCCCGCGTTTAAAAGCCCTCAACGGCATTTAATAAATTTATTTTCAAAAAAAAATTATTTTACCCCTCAACGGCATTTTACTATTATGATAATTCTAAAAATCATTTTTGTTTTAAAAATCCGTCAGGTACAATTCCAAAAATCATTTTTGTTTTAAAAATCCGTCAAGTACTATTCCAAAAATCATTTTTGTTTTAAAAATCCGTCAGGTACTATTCAAAAAATCATTTTTGTTTTAAAAATCCGTCAGGTACAATTCTAAAAATCATTTTTGTTTTAAAAATCCGTCAGGTACTATTCCAAAAATCATTTTTGTTTTAAAAATCCGTCAGGTACTATTCCAAAAATCATTTTTGTTTTAAAAATCCGTCAGGTACTATTCCAAAAATCATTTTTGTTTTAAAAATCCGTCAGGTACTATTCCAAAAATCATTTTTGTTTTAAAAATCCGTCAGGTACAATTCTAAAAATCATTTTTGTTTTAAAAATCCGTCAGGTACTATTCCAAAAATCTTTTTTGTTTTAAAAATCCGTCAGGTACTATTCCAAAAATCATTTTTGTTTTAAAAATCCGTCAGGTACTATTCCAAAAATCATTTTTGTTTTAAAAATCAAGTCAGTACTATTCCAAAATCATTTTTGTTTTAAAAATCCGTCAGGTACTATTCCAAAAATCATTTTTGTTTTAAAAATCCGTCAGGTACTATTCCAAAAATCATTTTTGTTTTAAAAATCCGTCAGGTACTATTCCAAAAATCATTTTTGTTTTAAAAATCCGTCAGGTACTATTCCAAAAATCATTTTTGTTTTAAAAATCCGTCAGGTACTATTCCAAAAATCTTTTTTGTTTTAAAAATCCGTCAGGTACTATTCCAAAAATCATTTTTGTTTTAAAAATCCGTCAGGTACTATTCCAAAAATCATTTTTGTTTTAAAAATCCGTCAGGTACTATTCCAAAAATCATTTTTGTTTTAAAAATCCGTCAGGTACTATTCCAAAAATCATTTTTGTTTTAAAAATCCGTCTGTCGTACTATTCCAAAAATCATTTTTGTTTTAAAAATCCGTCAGGTACTATTCCAAAAATCTTTTTGTTTTAAAAATCCGTCAGGTACTATTCCAAAAATCATTTTTGTTTTAAAAATCCGTCAGGTACTATTCCAAAAATCATTTTTGTTTTAAAAATCCGTCAGGTACTATTCTAAAAATCGCTTTTGTTTCAAAAATCCGTCAGGTACAATCCAAAAAAAATCATTATCACTTTAAAATCCGTCAGGCACCCTTATGATTTTTTGAAAATCTTTTTCCAAAATCCATCACGGCATTGTTTATTACTCAAAAATTATTTGATGCCTTCAAAAAAGGTGACCCAAGTTTTTCCAAAAATCCCTCTGTGGTATTTGTTAATTTTGTTTGCCCCGAACTACGATCGGTCTGATCCCAACAAACAAGGGTACGTAGGAAGCTCTTTGCTCGACCGCGTTTCTGAATTATTTTCTTCTTTTCTTCCTGCACTTGGGCGTTCAAAATTGGGACGTCTATATCTTTGACGTGACTTGCATCTCAGAATGATGACCAAGTCTCGCCAAAGAGGGGCAACTGTAGACACCCCAATTTTGGATACTCGTGTATGCCCGATGACGAATAAAACGATCAACTTGCCTTGGAAACTTGTCCAAAAAATTGGAAACTCAGCCTCACAGGCCGCACGGTCCCTCCCTCAAGCCGTACGGCTCCTCCATCTCTATGCAAGCCGCGCGGCTCCCCCATGCAAGCCCACGGCTCCCCGTGGGAGCCGCACGGCTGGTGTTGTTATCTTCTGAAAATTCCTGACATACCAGCTGTTCGGGAATATCATCATCAAGCCACCGCCGAATATCATCATAATTATTCTCTCAAAACCGGTTATAAATAGGATCATCTCCTTCCTCTCAAGGAGAGACCAAAAAATCATCCCGAGAAGAATTTCTGTTCGATTCTCCGGCAAAAATTCCCGTTCGAAACCACCAGTAAAATTCCCGAAACTTCACACTCTCCATTCCCTTTCGATTTCTCCATATTACTCCCAATCGCACCAAATATCGGTCTTACAAGTCCAAAACCCGAAGAATCAGAAGTTTCCAACCTCTGTTTCGAGTTCCAAGAAGGTACAAATCGTTTTCAAGCTTCAGTTTTCAATCGCGGCTCTCCGAGGGCATCCCCGAGTTAATATCGGTTTCAACAACCGTATATTAACTTGGTAAACCATTTTCGAAATAAAAATCGGCTTTTTGGAGCCGTACCGGGCGATTTTTCTTGATAAACGCACGGTACGATCCGTACCGGAAATAAGCTCCGCTTCAAAAACTTGATCATAAACGAAAACGACTTTTTTTGAGTTGATTTGAAGAAGAAAACCAGGTTTTGAACAGATTTTGGGCTCACTGGTCCCGAAACAAAATTTTTGAAAAATGGGTAGTATGCAAGCCGCGCGGCTTGCAGCATAGGCCACACGGCTCCCATGTAGGAGCCGCGCGGCTCCCGTTTGAATCAAAATTTTATACTCTGTTTTCCCCTATTCGTACCCTGTTTCTCTGCTCTTTCTGCCATATTCATGTGTTTATTGCATATTTCACCCTTTGTTTTCTTATTATTACCATTTAGTCCTTTTGTTTAAATTTTATTTCTGTTATGGTTTCAATTAATTTCTTTACTTGCTCGTTTATTTGTCAATGCTCTTAATAAAATATTTTCTACAAAAATCCCACAAATTATCTAGTAGAGACCGGGAATTTCCCGGGCGAACGGGGTGCATTTTTTAATAAAACCTTCCCCGCGCGTAACCTGGCTTCCGAATCCAAAAGAATCTTTTTGCAGATCAAACCCTTTTCCAAAACGGTATGAGAGTCAACAATTATTCTTAAAATAGTTTCTCGGGTGCCAAACATTTTCTAAATTTAAACCCCGGGTGGCGACTCATTTTTCATTCTTCACATCCGAACACCAAAAGTCGGAGCCGCGTGGATCTCACCGTCCACAATATTATTTATTTTTTTTAATCATTTTGTTGAGCTTTTCGTAAAAATTTTAAAAAAAAATTAGGAGCAATCATTCGGCTCAACTAGTGGAATATTAATCATAAAAAAAAAACAAAAAAACAAAACGAATCGAAATTTGAAAAAAATTCTGATAAGGACAGTACAAAAGACAAAAAAGTCAGTTTGTTCAAACATTTCTTTTTCTATAGAGAATTCTTTTTCTCATTTGGTAGTTACATTTACTACATTTTTTTACTTATCTCATCGAGACAAATAATTTGCCAAAAAAGTTGACATAGATCTAACAAAAAAATTAGAAAAGACGAACAAAGTATATCACAACAGTAATTCAGGGGGAACGCGGCCTAAGTTAATGTTGTTAGAGACCTCGTTTGCACAAGTCTTTTCATAAAAATAATCTCGTTATAGTTTTTTTTGAAATACATCAATTATTTTTTTCTAAATAGAGCAAAATCAAGTATATATCAAACCACAATAATGGTGCAATTGGAGCATAACCTTTTTTTTTTTTTTTTCCGGTAGGTGAAGTTGGACCATAACATTGCTTCACAACAATTCACAAACAGCTTATGTAAAATTTTGATTTTTCATTTTGTACACAATAGGAGGACGATAAAAATACAAAAACAGTATAGCAGCCTGCTGTCCTGCACTTATATTCGAATGCCAACACGGGACATCGCATCCACCACGCCAACCTCTATTTTTCTGGAATTGAGGTTGAAAATGTGAAATGAAATGATCGATGTCAAGGATTGTGGCCGGTAAGCCATGGTTGATCTGGTTTAGCGCCCTGCAGCTTCTTCATCGCATGAACTGTTTGAGCAACACAGTGCACATGTTAGTCACACAATAGCCATATTGTTAATTTAATGGCCTGATTTTTCAATCTTGGACATTTATTCACACTCAATTCAATGGTATAAACCCCTTGAGGGCACTAGAAGTTTGTCCCCTCATTGATTTTACAGTTCTAGTAAAGGCCAAATGCGAAGCGAAGAATCTAGCCCATCGTTGATTCAACTAAGGGTTTTTGCCGCCCGTAGTATGGTATAATGTTTTTTAGGGTTGGAATAGTGTATGCGTTATAAAATACTCTCTATTGTAAAACCTTAGACGACTTAATCAAATAACAGACTCACTCTCACTCCCGTGGAGGAATCCAATTTTGGGGAACCACGTAAATGTTGTTGCCGATTCTCTTTACTGTTTTCGTATTCTATACTTTGTGTGTGATTATTTCCGCTAACAAAGTGAAGCAGAGCTTATTTACATGATTCGAGCTATGGGTAACTCAAGATCGGCCCATTACCAAACACCACAAAAAATCTATTTGAGATACATTTGCCGTTCCTAGGTACGCGTAATATGGTCCAAACAGCTTGCAAAAAAACTAAAGTAAATAAACGAGGTAAACTTACAAGGATTCAGGGGGATCGAAGACTGGACCAGCTCTCTTGCAGCCACATCAAAAGCCAAGAGAATGATGGAGATGATCAAAAGGACTTGAATAGCAACCAAAAGCTTTCTTCAACCCATATTTTTTTCTCAGCCTAAGGAAACAGAAGTGCTTCAATTCAATGGTAGAATAGGGCTCACCTTTCATATATAGCCCAAACTGGCAAGGACTGGGATCCATTTTCAACCACTTTAAATGTCTTCGACAGCCAGACATGGACTTTTTGGTGGTCAACAACGACGGAGTGCAATTGCTGACAAAAAAAACCAGTCCTTAATTTAGCAAAAAAATATTGGGTGGTCCTTTGCCCCAATTCTTCCACAATCACACAGTTACGTGGAATTCTTACTTGTATGATTATTTGACCTTGATATGTGGAAATTCAACAAAACACATTAATAATTAGATGTGTAAAGATGGCTCCTAGTTCAGCTGCACATGGTTTTCTGATTACCAAGTGTCCAGGCTAGCTTAAACACACATCAAATAATTCGAAGGGACTATCTCACCGTCCATTAGCGGGAGCTTCATTTAAAGTCAAAACAAAATTTTAATGAACTAAACTTAAAGGAGTACTTGTTGATAGCACCTAATAGGTTTAACTCAGTTGCACATGTGTTCCCAGGTCCCATGACTAGTTAGGCTGTGTTTGGTTAGATAGTTTAGTTTAGTTTTGATGATGTCAGCAGGTGTAATGAGTGGAGAGAGATAGAGAGAGAAATGAGAGAAATGATGATGTAATCAAAACTAAAACTAAAACTAAACAGGGAAACGAACAAGGCCTAAATAATTTTTTTTTTCGGTAAAATGGCCTAAATAATTTTGCCTTGCTCGTTTACAATTTTCTTCTCATTTTTTTTTTTTGGAAAACATAACCAATATATGGGGGTATTTTAGTTACTACTATCAATTGTGGATAATTTTATATATGGCTCATAATTTACAAGTTTTTTTTTTCCAAGCGGAAGGAGAATACAAATATAAATTATATCGAATTGAAAAACACACGCAAGTGGAGAGATTTGAAACAAAATCCATAATCAATATAAAACCAACCCAACTAATAGCCCCATTTTAGGGGAGAAATGATCCAATAAATACAAAAAAGAATAACACCTACAAGAAGGTGAGAATATTCGAAGTACTCCTTACCACTTATTAAGATACAAGAGTTCTAGCCAACTAAGCTAGCCTTGTTTCCTACGTGACTGTTCAAGATCTAAAATCATATATATATTTCTTAATTCACATCCCAAAATGCCCTTAACCAGTTGGAGCAACACACACGCCAAGTCAAACCAGGGGCAATTTGGTTATGGTGCACAGCATCACAATGACTAAATCATCCCTCTTCTCAAAGCCCAAGGATCTCCAATCAAGGGGCTCAATTGAAAATTTTGACCAGAATACAACGTCCCAGATCCTCTGTGCCCAAAAACTATTGTGCCTCTGTGCCGAAGGGTTTTGGGTTGTTGGATTGTGATTTTTGTTTTTATGTTTTAATATTTTTAGGTGATCCAACGACCGAAAAACTCCTTGGCACTGAGGCACAGAGATTTTTTGGCACAAAGGGATCTGGCCTCAAAATACAACCAATGAACTCAAACTTCTGGTTCTTTTATCCATAGGTGTTTGGATAACAAAAGTTATATACTATATATATATATACGAAAAACTTCTTATCCACACCCCCCGGAAATAAGAAAAAAATGGTTTTTTTTGTGTTGCAAATTATTTTTGGAAAATCCGATCCGTCCAATGTGTTCAGAAGGTGTTTTCAAGGGTCCACGTGAGAAATCTTCAAAACCAAATACCGGGAAGGGCTTGATCCAAGCAATTTTCGCAAAAAATGTAAATATATATTTTTTCAGAAAAATGCTTGGATCAAGCCCTTCCCGGTATTTTTTTTTGAAGTTTTCCAGCGTGGACCCTTGAAAACACCTTTTGAACACATTGGACGGATTGGATCGTCAAAAAAATGTTTGGATCATGAGGTCCGGAAATTAAAAGTCCGGATAAAAAGTTTACCCTATATATATATATATACACACTTGGTAGGTCGGTCTAAGTTTGTAAGTATATATACGTAGCTATTATTTTATTTAACATAATGCGGCCAAAAAAAAATTATAACTTAAAATTATAGAGGCCCTGTTCGTTTCCAGTTTAGTTTTTTTAACTTTAGTTTTGATAACATCATCATTTCCCTCATTTCTCTCTCTATTTCTCTCCACTCATTACACCTAATGACATAATTAAAACTAAACTAAACTATCTAACCGAACACCGCCAAAGAGTTTTACCACAAATATATACTTTTTGCTTCCACCAAAAGACTGGCAACTTGCCAGCTAGGGGTCAATCTCATAAAAACTTTTTCTAATCTGAAATACTCCATGCCAAACACAATTAAAAATAATATTTTAGATTGTACTAAATTAGTCATCTTTTCTTGTCAACTGATTGTTTCCCTCTGGTACTTTTTTTTTAACAGCTTTCCCTCTGGTACTTGGCGGCAAATGTTTGTCGTGTGGTCAGTTGTCAGTATAGTTGAGATGGTTCCTCACGTTATGACGTCTTTTGCCTTGGTTTCTTTTAATATTTGTAATCAATTTCCAAAGATTAATAAATATCTTCTTTGTTTTTCAACAAAAAAAAAATCACAAACAACTTTATTTTCATTCTTCGCTTTTACAATGGATAGCACTAATTGGAAACTAACCAATCATTTTTGGAAAAACATGGCTTCAATCAAACGTTGTTATGTTTCCATCGAAAGGTACGTCCCAAAATATGACAAATATATATATATATTTCATTTAAAAAAATGAAATAATCACATGACATAAAAGCACATCTTTTTTTTAAGGTAAAGAGGTAGAAGAAGTTTTATTAAACAAAATTGTTGGCCAAAACCGGCAAACAAAAACCACGGCCGCCAAACTGCCGGCCACACTTACAAAAACTAACGGCCACAAAACCACCTACAAAAGAAACGGCCGGCCAAAACCGCCTACAAAACTAACAACAAAAAACTAAAAAAAAAAAAAAAAAAGAAGGGCAGGGAAATAAAGAAGGCCAAAACTGTGACCCACCGCCGTCATCTTTAAGAGTCCAGATTTGGAAACCCCAGATCTAGTTCCCACAGCCACATCTTTTTTTATAATTGATATATATGTTTCGCCACCCAATAAGTTTTTCACAATATCACACCAGCACCCTAAGTCCACCACCACCACCACGACGCAGTTTGCCTCGACACCATTTTCAACTACTATACGGGCCTCAAAATTAAGCGTATGGTCTAGACTCCACATGAATTAAGTGTATGACTTCGGCACGCCTACCAAATGATCCCATTTTTTCTATATGACATTGGTTATGAAGAAATTTTTCTCCCAAATTGTGTTATTAGTATCTAGGGAATGGCTATACATCCATTAAATGTGTGTACCATATTCACCTATTGTATGACTCAAATTGTGCCACAGCATCTCAATTCGTAACATTTTTTTGTTGTCTCGTAACCTTTGTATTAAAAATTCGTAACTTTTTCGCCAGGCCCGGCCCTGTGTTTCGCGAGGCCCCAACCCTATTCTCAATTTGAGGCCCTTCATATATATATATATAATTTTTTTTATATATATAAATTTTTTTTTATATATAATTTTTTTTTTTATATATAAATTTTTTTTTTCTACGAGAAGGGGCCCCAAAAACCGGGGGGCCCCAGTCCTGGGCCTGCCCACAGGGCCGGCACTGTTTTTCGCTATGATTCATAACATATGGGTGTGTTTCGTATTTTTTTATAAAAAAAAATCGGAACATTTTATATATAAGAGGTAATGGTTTCGTAACATTTTTATTGGTGTATATCACATACACCGAAATAGGATTGTGTATTGTAGCCTTTCCCTAATATTTAGAAATGATATTTTGTTGTTAAGGTATAAATATATGTGATTTGGTCTCCCTTCATTAAGAATCATGCGTCTTCCACAAGTTAGAATACCACGTGACTGTGCTCCAAAACCACTTAATAATTACTCGGTAACGGGGAAGGTATGAGGATCTAGCAGAATGTGAAAGGCCGACTATTTTCCGAGTTTTATTTTTGTGGTTGGCGGTGAAGCGTGTTTTTGGTAAGGCCAACTTTATGAGTTTTAATGTTTTTTATTTTCTCATTTCTGTTCACTAAAAATGTAAGGCTGAGTTATTGGGTGGTCCTTTGCCCCAAACCCTCCACATTCACACATTTATGTGGAATTCTTACTTGTATGATTAATTGACCTTGATATGTTGAAATTACTTAAATTGAACACACTAATAATTAGATGTGTCATAATTGTTCCTAGTTCAGTTGCACATGTTTTTTGGATAACCAGGTGTTCGGGCTAGATTAAGGGCACGTCGACTAATCCTTGAAAGATCAATCTCACCGGTCCATTAGCGAGAGCTTCATGTAAAGCTAAAGCATAACTCTATATGAACTATTCTTAAAGGAGTTGATAGCACATAAGAAGTTTCGCTCAGTTGCACATGTCTGCGGGGTCCATGAATAAACAATTTTGCCTTTTTCTTTTTTCTCATTTTTTCGTAATAATTATAATCAATATAAATATATGGAGATATTCAAATTACTACTATTAATTGTGGATAACGTACTATAGGAAAAGAAAGAATATATGAAATGAAAGTCATGTATTCTTTTAGAGAAGGAAGCAGCTCCTCTCCCAGTAATGAGAGTAATAGAAGAGGAGCTTCCTGTCCAGTTTTTGCTTTTTCAGGTCCGTACAGGGCACACAAGAGGAGCTTCCCGTCCAGTCCTACTTCAACCATGTGAAAATTCGTGTTGATCAGATATCGTTAGATACTTCATCAGAAAGCATTTATCTTGAAGAAAGTGGAAAAAACTGATTTGGATCTAGTGTGTCCAGTGCTATTTTTTTTTTCAAGATTAATTTGATCTGATAGTCACTTTTTTATCAAAGAACACGAACAATTATTACATGAAAGAATACATCTTGATTATTCTACTACAGCTTTTCTAGTCTAGTAATCAATGGAAGATGTGTAAACTACGAAAACTTACAAGGGTTTCGAGGTTTTGAAGTCTCGAACAGTTCCTGTAGTGGGCCGAAATCTAGCAACTCAAATGGGGCTCGGTTGATGAGCCCAACAGGGTTTGGGCCCAAGAAGATCTCCAGGCCAGCCAAGGAACGAAGTATCATGGGCCGACCGAGCCAGGCCCTTCCAGGGCAACCCGGCGTCTCGGCCGGCATCAATCGTACGCCGGACGAATCGTCCGAGACAGAACTTGTCCGAGATTAACCGAGAACCGGACGAATCACCCGAGATGGCTCGGAAGGATGATCCGAGATGCCGGTAACGTCCTCTATGTCGTCATCCGAGGCAGTTAATGCTCGTAACAAACTGGGGAAAGCCCATGTGCATGCTACAGCTGTTCCCACGTCAGCGTGACCTATGCCGAGCGGTTACGCCACGTGTCGTAGTCGTATTGGAGGACGCGTGCATGAAGAACTTGTGAGGGCCGACGCGTGATGCTCGGTGACGTCACCCCAGCCGAAATGACGGGCTTGCCCCTGTACTTGGGAAGCCTATATAAACAAAGCGAAGAGGACCTAATAAGGGACAACACTTTCGATCTCTCTGAACTAACTCTTTGAATTACCTTTCTTCTCCAATCTCTTACTAGATCATCGGAGTGTCTTCTCTGGCCACATTCCGGCCAGGTTTGGTACTAACAACGGGCGTTACTTGTCCAGGAGTTCCCGAAGGCTTGCTCACCATCCTCTCGCCATTCACTCGGGTCAGGAACCACGAGAGAAGGCCCATCGGATTTTGAGGACACCACAATTGGCGACTCTGCTGGGGAACATACCCAGAAACTCCGGTGCTCCTCCCTAGATCCACCCCTTTTCTTACTTTTCTCTCTAAATCCCTGACTCGCATTGGGTGGCGAGCCAACTCAACCACCACACCTCAGCGACCCCCTCCACCCGTCTTCCTCAAGGGATCCCAAAGGGACCCCTCACGTCTCCGTCTCCATCCTGCCAGGTCACATCGGACTCACTCCGAGCCCAGACTCACAACAACTCACCATCCAGCAACTCACTCGCCATCTCGACGAGCGAGACGCCGAGATGGAGGTAATGAGAGCTCAGCTCTCTAAACTAACCGAGACAGCAAAGAAGAAGACCGCTGTAGAGACCACCACAACATCTTATGGTGGGCTCTCCGGCCAAAGACGCTCGGCCAAGGATCGAACTGGTGACCCTAACAATGAGAGGGCTCACAATAAGGCTCTCGTGCTTCGGCATGGGAACCTATTGACCGAGCACCTCTCAAGGGGCCACCACGGAGATTCCTCCCGGCACTACTCCTCACAGATCTCGGAGTCGAGCGCTCGTTCGCCATACTCGCAGTTGTCTGCATCTCACGAAACGGTGTACTACTTCGAAGTGGCGAATACAAACCAGTCTATCTCCGAAAGGACCCCAAGGAGGCAGCCCTCACCGAGCGTTCTTCAATGTGGATCTTATTTATTTATTTTGGAGGGTGTGAATTCTGTATTTTGAGGAGTGTGAATTCTTTCATTTTTGGGATGTGAATTGTTTATTTGTCTAAATTAATCACGTGAATTCTTCGTTATGGAGGGTGTGAATTGTGTGATAAAGGATGTAAATAATTTTTTTAATTGTGTGCATATTTTCATATTCAATGTGGATCTTATTTTAAAGATTTCATCAAATTGGTTTCAAATTTATAAATTTTATAATAAATGAATATATATAACTAAATTTATTTTACTTTGAAATCTAAAATGTGAGAGAGAGAGAGAGAGAGAGAGAGGTCTCGGGTAACCCTTGGTTAGTTGTACAGGAGAGAGAAAATAGAATTAGGTGGGCACACATAGGAGAGAGGGAGAATAGAGAAAAGCATAGGAAGAAAAGGGAAAAAGCGGAAAAGTTATGGTACTCCTTGACGCGCGCGTGAAAAAGAACCTAAATGAAATAATGTGCCGCGTGGCCTAAATAAAAACACCCTCCTAAAAGAGGGTCGGTCTGAAAGAACCCCAATTTGGATGAGCACGTAAGCACCATATTGCTATGGCCCATGATTAGAATTAATGGATAGGCACATGTTGAAACGATCCTGTCCACAAGTTTATCAATCAAACAAACGCATTGGTGGTAGAGCAATTATTGGAAAATAACCACACACACATTGGAGACCGGGCTTGTTAATGGAACGGATTGGATTCGAATTCAAAATAAGTTATATTCAAATCTGAATCCAAATTTGTTAAATTCGAATTCCATATATCCGACTCCGAATAAAAAAGATGTCCAATCTGTAAATACCAATCCGATCCGGGTTTTATTTTTTTATTGTCTTTTTTTTTTAGAGAAGAAAAAGGGAAAAATTACGAATTTTTTTCAATGACGAAGAAGATCTCAGAATTTTGAAACACAAAACGCCCTATCTATCTCTAACGACTAATTACTTCCAAAAACCAAACAAAATCAAGTCAAATAATGCGACTATAAACATGTGTATGATCGCTCGTTAATTTCTGTATACATGTATGAGAAAGAGAGGCTATGAATAATACTCTTACATTTAGGAGGTGTTCCATTAAGGGAGTTTTTGGAATAAATTGGTTTTCAGAAGTTTTATGTGATGTGTTGTGAGAAAATGATATGTCTTAATTTTTGGAAAAAACTGTTTTTCTTTAGTGGAACACCCCCTTAATTTCCGCTGCCTAAAATTTTGAGCAAAGGCTCCTCTCTGCCGAAGATCCAATTGATCTTGGGTTTGACGGCATACGGCAACGAAGATTTCTCATTTTCTGAATCCGAAGAACTTCTCCATGATCTTCTCAAAGGCCAGCCCAGGTGCAAGTCCAACAACAAGCCTCCAAGCTTGGACAACACCAGGGGAAACAGAAAAAATAATAATTTTGGCTTGCATATATTATATATTAGTCCAAGTTTCTGACCAAGTAAAGCTGTTGATTCAGTAGTTTGAGCCATCTCTATAGTATAGACCCAACACACATATATGCGTAGAAAACCTCAACACAAGGAAAAATCACGGGAGTCACAATAATTCACTATGAATCAATGGAGAAAACATTGTATTGAAAAACTGAAACATAAAAAAATTTTACAAATTCGTTTTTTATTGTTATGCAATATATAATCCTCTGTCGTTATTTTACTTTGAAAAGAGAGCGACTGTTCTTTTTTGGCTAATCCAAAACCGAACACCCACTGTAACCTATATTCGGGAGGCTGTAGGGTAAATTGCAATCCTCTTCCACAGCTATTTTGAATAAGCTTTCGCTCCCGGGAAGAGTGGCCTAAAGAGTTTCATTCCTGGTAAGAAGCCTGGACTAACTCTGGACTCTCTGTGACAGATGCAGCTTTCATCTCAAGCACTTTAGACACCTCGTACATGGTAGGTCTAGAATTTGGATCAGCTCGTAAACACCATATTGCAAGATTCAAAATGGAATCCAATTCATCTTTTAGTTTTTGGCTTGTTGGAAGTGAAAGACGAGGATCCAAGACTTCTGCTAATTGTATGCGTTCGTTGTCAGCGGATGAGTAGAGGTTTGAAATGAGTTCCCCCGGATGCGATCCCATTAGAATCTCGAGTGTCAAAACACCAAAGCTGTACACGTCACATTTTTCTGTCACTGTCATTGTGTACGCTAATTCTGCCCAAGTCAAGGAAAAAAACACAACAACAATGTCAAATGTTAGATCTCACTAATACATAGAACAAAGCTACAAAATAAAAGACGGTAATTACCAGCAGTTGTCTTTGATCTAAAACAAATGACTTAAAACTTGTTTGAAAATGTGGTTTTGTTTTCGGGTGCAACTGAAAATGCTATGAACTTCCAGGCAAGGATTTAGATATCGGTCGATATGTATTGGGTTTTCACTTCTCCGATACCGCTACACCAGTTATACCGGCGCTAAAAAAAAAATCACACCCGTATTGGCCGATATCCGATATGTATCGATTTTTAGCCGGTTTTCGCCTACTACACGACCGATACAGCCGGTACACATGGTTTTGCGCCAATATTTTTTTTGGAAAAATTCAGTGCCGCGACACCTATTCCTGCTATGTATCATTAATTCGTGTTAGAACTTGTTGCTTATATGGATAGGTACCGAGAAGTTCTAGGTAAGGTTGGAATAGAGTAGGCATATAAATACTCTATATTGTAAAACCCTTGACGACTAATCAAATAACAAAAGACTTGCTCTCGATCGCTCCCGTGGAGGTACCCGGTTGCAGGGAATCACGTAAATTCTGTGTTGATTTCTTTATTGTTTTTCGTATTCCTATATTATGTATGTGGTGATTTCGCTATTAATTCGATACTCCTGCTACCGCTAAATCGTTACCGCTACCGGTACACAGTCCGCTACCGCTACTGTACGTAGTCCGCTACCGCTATTTAAAACTATACTTCTAGGTATTTTTAACCGGAAAAAATCCAAAATCTAAGGAATGTAACGCGTAATGTGAAAGGTGTTCATTCAATATCGAATTGTACTCATATACTAGCAATTTGGATGGGCTTCTCCGCAGAATAAGAATTGTAAAATGCATATTAAAGGAGCTCTGTTTTTGAAATTTTCCAAAGCATTTAAAGTTACCTGGAGCAATGTACCCGTATGTGCCAGCAACCGCGGTCCAATTTGAAGAATCAGGCTTTAAAAATCTTGTGATGCCAAAATCCGAGACATGAGCCTCCATTTCCGAGTTCAACAAAACATTCTTGCTCGATATGTCTCGATGAATTATGGGAGGCACGCAGTTATGATGCAAGTAAGATAAAGCGTAAGCAACCCCTTTAACTACATTCACTCTGTTATTCCAATCCAACTCCATGGCATCATTCTCACTCCGCAAAACATTCACCAAGCTTCCTCTTTCCATGTACTCACAAATCAAAAAATTGTGCTTTTCATGATGACAAAAGCCGTAGAATTTCACTATGTTCCGGTGCCTTATTTCTGTCAGCGTTGCAATTTCATTTGTGAAACTCTTGATCTCGACAATCTCCGAACCTTCATGCCTAACTAGCTTTTTCACTGCTACTACCTGTTCAGGATTCAGACAGTAGAATATGTCAACAAAAACCAGTCCTATTAAGATAAAACTAAAGAAAAACAATTAATTTGTTCGATGAGAGTTGTAACAAGTCGTTCTTTTGCATAGCAACGAACTTATACCACACAAACGTACACGAATGATGACAGACGGGTGCCAATCTGGGTAGTTTAACTTATGACCATTAAAGGCCTACAGAAGAAAAGATTACGGTAAAAAATCGTATAATAAAGAACCCTCCATGGCTCCATGTCCAAACGTATATGACATAGAGGGTAAGTTAATAGAGAGTAAATTACAAAATCTCCCCTTCAATATGTCACAAATATTTTCAATTTTGGAGTTTTGGCTATGGGTTGGAGATGCTAGCTCTTAAAACACTATCAAAAGTACCTGCCCACTTGGTAAGTTAACTTTGTAGACTTTAGCTGATCCTCCCTCTCCAATGCAGTATGCATCGTCAAAATCATCGGTAGCACAGATAATTTCTTCATACACTAGTCTCCCGCAAAAATTATGGATCAAAAAGATGTTTTCTCGCTTTACCACATCTTCTTTCTGGCTTCTCTGGTTACATTTCCTTTTTCGATGGAAAGTAATAACCCCAACAAGCAAAAACAAGAGAAACAACGAGCCAAACGAGGCCGAAACTGCAATAGCGATCACCCGCGAGTTTCCTTTGTTTCCCTTACCACCCTCAGATACTGATTCGTTACATGGTGTCAAATGTTGGACTGGATCACCACATAGGTTCTTGTTATGAGAAAATGCTTCCGGCGGAGAAATGTTAAAAACCCTGGAGTCAGGCAGAGGACCCTCCAATTGATTGAAGGACAAATCAATTTCTAACAAGCTCACCATTTCACTTAATGAATCCGGTATAGAACCAGAGAGAGAGTTGTGGGAGAGGTTCAAAGATTCTAGGCTAATCAGCTTCCCGAGTTGAGGCGAAATCTGTTCGGTGAGTGAGTTGTAACTAAGATCAAGTAGAATTTGTAAAGTTACAAGATTGCCAATCTGATATGGGATGCTCCCATTCAAGTGGTTTTTACTCAAATTTAGAAATAGTAATCTTGAAATGTCTCCTATTTGATCCGGAATCGGCCCGCTTAGCATGTTCATTGAGAGATCAAGTTTCTCCAAATTGGATAGTCCCCCAATTGCAAATGGTATTTGACCAAAAATGTTGTTGTCGCTCAAGTTTAACAACAATAATTTCATCAAATTTCCAACTTGTGCCGGAATTTTACCGGAAATTTTGTTGGAGGAAAGATCAAGCTCTCGTAGCTGGTTCAACTGGGAAATTTCCACTGGGATTTCACCTCCAATGGAATTCCCACCAAAATTCAGAACTTCCAAATTTCTGCATTCTGCCCATGTGGGTAAAATTTTCCCTTGTAAATTGTTGTGGCTTAAATTGATTCGAGTGAGGTTCGGGTACACTCCGAAATCTTGATCAAGATTTCCTGTTAGTTGGTTAAAATCGAGCCGGACTCTGTATAATGATGTGCAGTTTTTGAGGCTTACAGGGATCGGACCGGTGAAATTATTATACCCAGCGGTGAAATTCTCTAGCCTTCCACCTTGACACACTTGGGGAGGTAATTGACCGCTCAAGTTGTTCCAGAGTAAATGAAAAACTACTAATGAAGAAAGATTTCCGATTTGTTCCGGTACTGAACCGGATAAGTTGTTAGAAAACAGGCTCAAATCAATTAACTTCGTCAGAGTACATAAACTCTTTGGAATTTGGCCAGAAAAATGGTTCAGGTTGAGATGTAGGCCAGTTATCTTACTCAAATTACCCAAAGACTCAGGAATTGGGCCGGAAAAATTGTTATCATCTAAAGCCAATATGGTCAAGTTTTCCAAATTACCTATCTCTGATGGGAGGGGCCCGCCGAGCAAAGTTTCTTGCAAGAGTAGCCTTTGCATGCTAAGCAAGCCAGTTTTAGCCTGACTTGACCTGCGGTCAGGAAATAACCGTTGGTCAAGCTGCCCGGTTATAGCGTTTCTCGAAAAATCCAACTCGACAACCTTGGTGAGATTCGCAATAGAAAGTGGGATGGTTCCCGAGAAAGAGTTGGTGGAGAGATCAAGATATACAAGGTTCCACAGCAGGCCGATGTTGGCAGGTATGGTACCGTTGAGTTGGTTGTATTTGAGGTCGAGATGGAGGAGGAGAGGTAAATATGAGAAGTTCAAATGGTCAAGAGTACCTTGTAGGCCTGTGTAGGCAAGGTTTAGCCCGGTTACATTTCCTGCAGAGTTGCATGAAATTCCGCGCCAGTTGCATGGACTCGAAGCTGAAGAATTACCATTTGTTTGGTTGAAAATCCATGAGCTGACGATTGTTTGGTTGCGTAGGCTTTGTTTCCACCGGAGAAGCGCTTCCACTTCGGGATTATGTGGTGGCAGTTGAGCGGCGGAGGGAGGTAGGAAAACCACCAAAACGGCTGAGACAGCTAGAGGAAGAAAGAAGAATAGGTTGGGCATTGTGGAAAGGTTCATTTTTGGTGGTTTGATTTTCAGGGTGCTCCTTATCTCCTCTGTCTTGTCGAAAGAGAAGGAAAGAGTAACGTGGATTGTGGGTAATTACATGGAGAAAATATTCTTCACACTAGTTGTGTAAACCAAAGTTTCCACCAAATCGATTGTATTATCTAATGTGTCCATGTTTTACTCTTGGGACAACCGTTTGGACACATGACGCAAATTAATAGAATTTGAGGAAATTTTGATTTACACTGACGGTATAAATAATGTTCTCTCAATTATATAAGAAATATTTGTTGGCTCGGGGCACCGCTAGTAAAAATTATCACATTAGCTTTTGGTTATTTATTTTCACATTAGAGTAGTTTTTTTGTCCGTGGACCCCTATCACTTTTTTAATATGGATATACAACTAAAAACTTGCTACATATCACTTTTCTAAACTACAAAAAACAATTTTTGAAACTGTTTTGAATATAATATTTTGTAAACTGTAAAACCAATTTAAAAAAAAAAAAACAGTTTTATGTAAACATGTTTTTTTTTTTTTTTTTGGGTGTAAAAAGAGTTTAAAAAATATTTTTCAACAAACATAGTTGACGATAAAAAAAGAACAGAAAACAAACAAACAGAGTTTTGAGGAAAAAATTTATAAAGCAACTTTTAAAATTGTGAGAGAATAAAAAAGAAAAAGAAAAAGAAAAAGAAGGGAAGAGAGATAATGTTTTTGTGTAATTATGAGTGTATTTGATTTAGCGGAAAACCTAACGGTACAAAACCCTTATGCACAGATTTCACACAGATCTGCTCCGAAACCCACTTGTGGGTCCCACACGAGCAATCCGAACCGTTGATTCATCCCAGAATTATTTTTCAAGGGGTCTCGCGAGGAATCACATCAATTAGACGTGCGTAAGTGGTTCATCCAAAACTCACTCATTTCATTCAATTAAAACGATTTTCAATGAAATGGTTGGGTTTTGGATGAACCACTTACACACGTCGGATTGAGGTGATTTCTCAAAGGGACCCCTTGAAAAATTATTCTGAGATGAATAAACGGTTCAGATTGTTCGTGTGGGACCCAAAAGTGGGTCGCTGAACAGATATGTGCAAAATCTGTGCATAAGGGTCTGTACCCCTAACACTGCCCTTGATTTAGTAGATGTAGGGTCCACTAAAGGGTCTTCCTATTCTGTGTCCAATGGACTAACAATAATCACACACAAAAAAAACATGCACTCTAATGCATCTTTTACACTTTTTAATATACTTACACCTACTTTTGTACAATTTTCAACACACTTTTTAAATCTTAACATATGCTTGTTGGGCATATGTTAGGACTTTCCTATGTCATGCGGGTGAGTTTCTCGAGTCGCGTTTGCAAGGTCAAGCAGTGGTTCTTGAGTCTTGCTAGTTGGTGCCATTGGTGATTGCCCCGTGAGGAACGTTGTGGGGAAGAGCGAGTGTTGAGAGGATTGCATTATATCATTGGCTTGGAAGGGAATTCAAGTCAAGGTGGAGATTGTTGGAGATATGCCTTGAGTTCAAAAAGTTCGAAGAAAGGTACAAAATTGAGTGCGAAAAGCCGGTCACAACATCCATGGTTCAATTTAAGTTCGAGAAGGTTGCATCTTCTATGGTCCAGACCATGGGTGCTGAATATGTGCGACTATATGTTTTTAAAGGAGTTTTTGACCAATTGTTTTGTAATTTCATATAAATAGGAAGTCTTAGGGTTAAAGTCTTTTATTCTTGAGATTAAATATTAGGGTTTAGGTGTGTCTCTATCGTATTTGTGAAACGTTCGATGCTCTTTAGGTAACTCCTAAGAGATTTCTCCCTAGATAGTTATTGGGTGCTTCAATTGTTGAGTTACGGGAATAGCCAGCTCATTGTTTCTCTCTCCGTTTTATAGTGAATCCTCTTGCTCTTTCCCTATGGATATATCTTTAGAGCTTCGTGCTTGAGGGCGAACCACGTAAATCTTGTGTTTCGATTTCTTTGTTGATTTGTTATATTCTCATACTTCGGGTTTCGGCACAACACCGCTATAATTGAAGAGTATGGAATGCAAGCCGTCTCTCTTCTCTCTCAGAAAAGTTTTCTCTTGCCTCCTTGTGTATTTTGTCTCAAACGCTCTACCCCTAATAACATAGTAACTGCAATACAAATAGGTAAGGCCCAATAGCAGAAATTTCCATTTCCCAAATACGAAATACCATTTTTGCCGCAATCTGTGTGCGACCTTAGGAGATCGATGCAAGTTGTCTGCATCCTCAACAAAAACTCCTCATTTGAGATGCAAAAATACATAGAACTTGCAGCAGACATCCCCCTAAGAATTCCAGAAAAATGTGATCAACATTACCATAGCATTCGTTTTCACTACTTGCACCACGACCCTTGTCTCAAAAAGTCTTAAGTCTTCTTATGATGGCCCAAGACATCAAAGTCTTTGAAGTCTTGTTCTGGCTCAAGTCTTCTTAGTTTGGAAGCTTGTGATGGCCCAAGACATCAAAATGTGGATTGTTACCTGTTTTAAATAAATCCTTTTGATGGACTCAAAGTATTTGATGAAACATTCAATCAAGCATCTCGGAGAATCCCTTTACTCTTGTACGATTGATCGGAGATGGCGAATCAATCAAAGAAAGTTGATTGGAGCATAGACAATTTAGAGAGAGATGGGGCAGATAGAGAGGCAAGAGGGAGGATGAGGGAGATCGACTGAATGTTTGGCTGATTAGCTGCCCTAATATAACAAAGGGTAATTAGGTAATTGCACTCCCTTCCTCTAACAAAAATGAACGGGAATGGACATAACGGGGTTTAGTGATAACTTTAAATAGATGAGGGGGTGCCATTGTTCACTTTCAAAGATGATAGTATGTATCTAATAAAACGTGATAAATGAGGTGGTCTAACTGCTTTTTACCCAAGAATCTTTGGTACAAAATTGCCATTGCTTGTTGTAGTATATGTTACGAAATATTTTCAAAAACTGTTTTTGAAACATTTCTTGTAACCACACATCTTATCTTTGAATTGATGTGATCATTGAATACGTCATTACTTTTTCCTTTTTTCTTTTTAATCTTCTTTCTTCATATCTTCTTGTTTTTTGTGGTTGACAATATTATTTCAAGCTGCAAAGGTAAGCTCTCTTAGGTGCCATTGAAGGTGAGTAGCTATTTCTACATTGGTCAGATTGGATTATTGTTTCTAGCACAACAAAAGATCGGGCGTAGAAGATTAAATACTTAGAGCCCAGAAATTAGAAACATGACAAAATATATCCTACTTATCTCTTAATTTGACAAAAATATATGAAAGGAAAAAGTATATGATCACATTAATGTAGAAAAAATATGGTGGAAGATTCAATAAGTTCCATCAATACTGTAGGGGTCCGGGATACCGAGCACCAGCAGCGATGCATAGTTAACGTACCAGGAAGACGAGTAAGACACCTCTGAAGGGATTGCCGAAAGGCACCCTAAGAGGGACTCCTCAGGGGAGTGGTACAAAATGATCAAGTACGCTCGCATAAGAGCGAAGTGGGGCTACGGCCCATCGTTTCCGGAATTTGCCGAGACGCTAGCAGTACCAGGTTCACCTATGAACTCGTGAGGGTAACATTGAAGGAGCTCGACATGGAGCCGAAGGATTGATCAACTCTATTTACCTACTTAGAAGTGTCAGATATACGCCGAAGGGTTATGATCAAATGGTGACTCAGCAGAGGCTTTAATGCTACATGTGAATGTAACAAACCGTGATCATGATGAGTGACGTCACCCGAGCGGTTATGACGCATGTCGTGACTTTGCAGGAGGCATGCGCCCGGGGAATAGTCTCTTGGACTCGTCACCGTGACGCTAGCCGAATAGTTAAGTCACGTGACGAGCACAATCGTACTTGGAGGGCAAGTCAAGGCTCACATATAAATAGAAGCCTTCATCAACCAACAAAGGTACAAACAACTCTCTCCCTCAAACCCTAGATCTACACTTCTTCTTCCTCTACTTACTTGATTGTCGGAGTGCCGTTCTGGACTCTACTGTCCAGTCCGGTGCTAACGGGGGTGCTAGTGTGCAGGATCTGGTGTTTTTGCGTAGAAGGATCATCATCGTCAACCATCATCATCGAGGAGAGCTCTTTGGGAAAGCAGGCTCCACAATTGGCAACTCTGTTGGGGAGGAGTGAGTTCTTCACTTCTCCAGCGTTTCTCTTCTTCTTCACCTTGGAGGCTGCTCTTCCTCTTCTTCCCTTCCTCAGTTCTTCCATGGCGATCGTTGAAGATGACTGAACCGCCACTCCGGCGGGCGGTGCCAACCCCACCGGAGCCTCTCAGATGGGAATCACCATTGACCCATCACCGGTTTCACCCCGAGCCCTGTACCACTAGAAACTGTGCAGCAGAAGTAAGAGCAAATGGCTGCAATGAAGGCTCAAATTGAGGCCCTAACAAAAAAACAACCTACCACTTCAGCCAAGGATCGTTTGAGTCAGCCAATCATATATCGTCACCGAACAGTAAAACATATATATGAACAGTAAGCATATAACATGCAAAGTTCAAACATTCAAGCATTCCATCAAATTTAAAGTTAAAACATTCGAAATGGTACTTGTTCGGAGAAACCGGAGCATGGCAAGTAGTACTTGTTCGGTGCCATCTCCCTCGAAACCGGTTTTAAAATATTACAAACCCCTGGCACGGCAAACTCCAATTGTCCGGAGCCGTCCAGTATAACAAAATACTTAAAATTTTAAATCCCTATTCTAAGGGGTGATGTTAATTGCTTCATTTGATGCGTTCTCGGGAGGAGTCTTTAATGTAGGAGTCTTCAGTATGCTTCTCGGCATCTGGAGTGTCAACATCCTCTCTTTCATCATCAGGCATCGCTTCGACGACGGGGGAATCAGGCATATCCGGCGCTTCGCATCTAGGGTCTTCGGTAGGGATCTCAAAAATATCACAGCATTGAACATAACCCTTGCCGCCTCCCCGGCTTCAGCAAATCCTGCATTATAGCCCTTTTGCCGATCATCCTCTAGGGCCTTGGAATGCTCAGCTTTGACCTGCTCCAATCTCCATTGGGAACTCTCTTTCCAATCTATTAAGTCTCTCTTCAGTCTCTCATTTTCAGCACGGAGCTCCTTGGCGTGGCTTTCAGCGGTCTGCACCTTTTCAAGGGCAGCATCTGCTCGGTTCTTATACTTCTTCGTCATGTTGTTAAGCTTTACCACCTGGTCATGAAGCCTTAGCATGGACTGTCTGGTCTGCAATATAACAGTGAAGCCAATAACAAATGAACAAGGAAATGCGTTAAGCATAAACTCGGGAATTCTGATCCGAACATTTACCTATACAATCAGAGACGAACAATGAAAGAGGTTGTCCTCTAGTTTGCTCGGGACTTGAGCCATGTCATCTTTTAGAGCAAAAGCAGGAAGGAGAGCCATGCTCAACCGAGGGTCAGCATGAACACTGTCAGTATTCATAAGGCTTTTCCCTTCTTCAGTGATTAGGGCAGGAGTCCAAGGCCTCGTTAGAACCTCGATTTCAGAGCCCTCTCGCCGCTTGGATCCAACATGCTCTGTGGCTTCCAATTTGGGATCCCCTCCCCTCGGCTTCTTCGCCGCCCTCTCGTCCTCCATAATTGTTACCCGAGCTCTAGAGACAGCAGACTTGTGCTCAGTAGCAGCAGAGACCTTTCCTGGAACGGTCCCTATACTCGACTTCTCCTTCTTAGCCGGAGGAGCCTTCTTGCTCATCGTTGCCATTTCGGCCAGTCTCGCCTCAAGGTCGATCTTCGGTGCCATTTATTCTTCTGCTAGGGGGTTGGGGGAGATTCGGTCTACAGGGACTCTCTCCTTCCCTCGAAGCAATATGGCTCGCACCGACTTTAAGTCAAGCCGCTGTTGCTCGGATATCATGGTTGGTCCGGATGAAGTCCCATCAATCTCCTTCACCTTCCCCGGTTTCTTAGCTTTTCTCCTTTTTTTCTTCAACCAGCCTTTGTAGGTTAGGCGGTAGTTGAGCAGGTCGTGCGCAAAGCGTCCAGAGCACTCGTAGATCTGATTCTCCCTTTCGGGATTGGCCCGAGTCTTCAATCGCCGTGTAATGGAGGAAGGACCTGAAATGCACGAAGACTGGTCAATAAGTTGCAATAGAATATCATTCAGAGAATAAAATTACAAGTAGTAAATAATACTAACTATGATCACCCTGAAGGGTGGGGACCGGATGTGACTACAACTGTCACGTCGATTCAAAAACCCTATTCGTAGGGGAAACGTGGCAGAGCCCAGATGGGCGAAAGGTCGGCGATGTCAGGGAATCTAATAATGAGCCTTATCTCATACGCTGGGGCTCGAACCATACCCTGCTTGGCACCCGAGTACTCAACCCTCCGCTGGAATACATTCCATGTGAAGGGGTTGGGGGGCTATTGTAGGGGTCTAGGATACCGAGCACCAGCAGCGGTGCATAGTCAACGTACCAGGAAGACGAGCAAGCACCTCTGAAGGGATTGCTGAAAGGCACCCTAAGAGGAGCTCCTCGGGGGAGTGGTACAACATGATCAAGTATGCTCGCATAAGAGCGTAGTAGGGCTTCGGCCCATCGTTTTTGGAATTTGCTGAGACGCTAGTAGTACTAGGTTCACGTACGAACTCGTGAGGGTAACGTTGAAGGAGCTCGGCATGGAGCCGAAGGATTGATCGACTCTATTAACCTACTTAGGAATGTCAAATATATGCCGAAGGGTTATGATCAAGTGATGACTCAGCAGAGGCTTTAATGCTGCATGTGCGTGTAACAAACAGTGATCATGACGAGTGACGTCACCCGATCGGTTACGACGCGTGTCGTGACTTTACAGGACGCATGTGCCTTGGGAATATTCTCTGGGACTCGTCATCGTGATGTCAGCCGAACGGTTAAGTCACGTGATGAGCACGATCGTACTCAGAGGGCAAGTCAAGGCTCACCTATAAATAGAAGCCTTCATCAACCAACAAAGGTACACACAACTCTCTCCCTCAAACCCTAGATCTTCACTTCTTCTTCCTCTACTTACTTGACCGTCGGAGTGCCATTCTGGACTCTACGGTCCAGTCCGGTGCTAACGTGGGTGCTAGTGTGCAGGATCTGGTGTTTTTGCATAAAAGGATCATCATCGTCAACCATCATCATCGAGGAGAGCTATTTGGAAAACCAGGCTCCACAAATACCACATTAACTGTTTTTGGAATTCTCCATTACTTGTGGCATTCATCCAGACTTTCGGCGCTCTAAATCCTTGGAAGTTCACTTAGTTGAGTTGTTACTTAAAATTTTGCCGATTGAAAAAAAAGAAAGTTTACTTAGTTTAGCTATCGAAGAGTTGCCCGGATGGTCAAACTTAGAATTTTGGTGTCGGTTACGCAATCCCTGATTTAAGTTTTACAAAGACGCGTTATGTCAGTATGTCCTACAACAAAAAGCACATGCTCTTAAGTCAGCTTGTTCCTGACTTTAACTTGTGTGGGAAGTATAATTTGAAGTGTCAAATGTCCAGATTGCTCATAAGAGTTATTAGGGCTTATGATCGAGCTCCATCTGGCCTCACTTATGATCTCACCTCTCTCTCTCTCTCTCTCTCTCTCTCTCTCTCTCTCATCCATCTCCTTTTCATCGCCACACCTTCCTTTCCCTTTCCATTATTGGGAAAGTACATGTGTAATATGGTTTTAAAGTGGCAATAATATTCGGTTTAATTATCTACCTAATTTTTCTTATGTATTGTACGTAATGGGTCGCTACACTCGTACGAGTACCATGCTGTTATCGGATAATTACAATGTGATTTGTATTGTTGGGTTGCATTTTACATTGCATAAGATCAATATTGTCATAATTTTTCATAAGTCAGTAACCAATCTTGAGTCAGTGGAACAAGCTAGTTTAAGTTTACTGACTCAAGCGAGCTGAAGCCATTTTGGTTTAGGTCATGTTGCCAATTCTTGTGGGATTAAACCCATACGGATATTTGTCACGGACTCTGGGGGACGGCACGGCCGCGCCGGCCGCGTTCCGGCGATCCGAGACGTTCACCGGATAGCCCTCGTCGAGTACTATAAGTGTACCAAAAATCAACTTGATCGGACATCGTTAAGTACCTAATCGGAAAACAAATAGATTGCAAAAGTTGGTTTATTGATTTGGATCCAGTGTTTATGTACATTTGTGTTCCATTTCATTTCAATCTATTTGTGTTCCGATTAGGCACTTAACGATATCCGGCCAAGTTGATTTTTTAAACACTTATAGTACTCAACAAGAGGTATCCGGTGAACGTCTCGGATCGCCGGAAAGTGGCCGGCGCGGCCGCGCCGTTCGTGCATAGCACGCAGCACCCCCAGCTTCCATTTGTCACAGCGTTAATCAAGCATCTGCTAATGGATAGTAGGAATATTAGTTCCTTAGAGATTAACATGAAGCCGTCTACTAATTGTGGGCTCAACTAAAATGGGAGCAAAAGTTTGTAAAAATTAATAGCCTAACACAAGTATTAATAACACGGAATTGGCAATGGGTCCAAGAATGAAATTAATTTCACGGATGGTGGCCCCACGGATCATCGCGTTTGTTCGGATTCAGAGGCAACTTATCTGTTGAACAAGACAGGGAAAATTGGCCGGACAATAGATGGGATGGCCCATTTTGAAACATCTTCTCCACAAGCACATCAATCACGCCAACGCATTGGAAAATTACCACTGAAAAGGGTATATATGTCTGAAAATTTCCGACATATAGATTTGGTTTGGTTTTTAGGAATGTGGTTTGGCCTCAGTTTTAAAGAATTTGAAACTGTGTTAAATAGTTTGGTTTGTGGATTACATTGACAGTTAATCCGAATAGTACAATGTATATACATATATTATTTAGATACACTGAATAATTTTTTTTTCCATAGTCAATAAATTTTCTAATCTGATATGCTCAATTCCACCACCCCATTTTTTCACTTCCAAGATTAATTCTTATAACCTATACTTATAATTTCAATACCCTAAAAATACACGGTTTGAGCTTAGTCAATTTATTTCTACTAAATCTTTGCTTGGTAACTCATTTCCTAAATTAATAATCTATTATATGGCTTTATTCATTCACTAGTTATTGTTATTCTACTCTTCTTTTGTGGGTTTTGCGATTGTAATATAACTTGTTTTAATATAAATTTTAAAAGAGTAGTTAAAAATTGTTTTTTTAAGAGTACTTTAAATAGCTTATGGAGATAATATTCCATTCAAGCAAACCGTGGTGGAAAATCGAAACCGAAATGTATATTTATGGTTTGGATTGGTTTGATTCTATGAATTTTATGAATTGTTTCGGTTCTCTGAATTCATAAGCCGTAAGTACTAGTGATTTGGTTCTTGCTCTTTTATAAAACTAGACCAATCTAGTCTATGCTCACCCCTAAAACAATTTCCCGTCGAAGATGAGGGCCGGAGGAGAGTGGATTTTTTTGGTTAACTTGTCGAGCCTAATGGGCAAACTAATTCGAGACCAATTCTTCCATTCATAGCAGAGGCAGTGGCAAATTTATCAAGGGAGCCCCTTGAATTTTGCATAATGCCTATAAAACACTCAAGTCCCTCCCTAACAAACTACATTAGGCGAAGAGGGGGATGTTTCTAGGCGTTGTGTTCAGATCAGGTTAACAAGAAGTGCATTTTGCTACCTTATTTTGTATTTTGAAGGTAAGAGCATCGATCTCCACCAGATTTCATAAATTTTGCTGTTATATTACCTTTTTAGTATTTAATTTGCTTGCTTGATAGTGTACTCCAGTAAACTTTTCAAACATCAAACATTTGAGGTCCAAGGGAATTCGAAGTCTGTTGGTAGTTCCCTTTCCACCACGTCAAGAGTCAAGAGCAGGGAAAATATCACAAGCTTCCAAACTAAGAAGACTTGAGCCACAACAAGACTCCAAAGACTTTGATGTCTTGGGCCATCATAAGAAGACTTGGGATTTTTTGAGACAAGGGCCAATCAAGTGGTGCAAGTAGTGAAAACGAATGCTATGGTAACGTTGATCACATTTTTCTGGAATTCTGCTGCTCTTGATGCTTAGGGGGATGTCTGCTGCAAGTTCTGTGTATTTTTGCATCCAAAAATACACAGATTTGTTGAGGATGTAAACAATTAACTTGCATCGATCTCCTAAGGTTGCACACTGATTGCAGCGAAAATGATATTTCGTATTTGGGGAAGGGAAATTTTGGCCATTGGGCCTTTCCTATTTGTGTTGCACTTACTATGTTATTAGGGGTAGAGCGTTTCAGATAAAATACGAGAGGAGCTAGGCGAGAGAAAACTTTTCTAAGAGAGAAGAGAGATGACTTGCATTCCATATTCTTCAATTATAGTGAACTAGTGTGGCTCATGTGGGTTTTTTCCTCGCGTAGAGGTTTTCCACGTATATATATATGTGTGTCATTCCTGTTTTTTGTTTTTTGTTTTTATTTTATTTTATTTTTGTTTTTGTTTACTATGCACAGTTTGGTTTGCTTTGCGATTTTTGTCACTTTAGTTTCAAAGATCCGTCTGGGCATTGTGGGTTGAACGTTTTGTTCGATTCCTAGCAATTTTGTTGTTGTAACTAAACTCATCATTCTGCTTCAAATGTTGCTGCTGCTAAGGATACCTTTGGAGATAGAATGTAGTTCTGGTTTCCAACCTATATAGGTGTTTTGGCATTCTGATGTAATTGGTGAATCAGGCCTATAAGCTGGTTTTACTTAGTTTTCTAGTTTAGGGTTCTGTTTGGTGTTTTCCTTCTCGTTGGTTGGTCCCTTGCCAACTAGGGATGGCAATGGGTCGGTTCGGTTCGGGTATTGTCGTATCTGAACCCATTACCCGAAACTAAATAGGTACCCAAAACCGAACCGAAAGTCGAACGGGTAGGGCAAATTGAAAGCATAACTGAACCAATCGGGGTTCGGTTCGGTTCGGGTATCCCCCGTTAAATTAGAAAAGAAAATAAAAACAATAATTATGAATGAAATTCAAATATGAAAACCAGTTAAACTGGAGATGCCACAGATCCGTCAATTGAAAAGGTATGCAGATATGCATCTAGATATTTTAAATGCAAAAATAATATACATCTAAGTAGAAATTCAATGCATTGAAGTTATACATAGGCCAAACTTCTATATATTAAGGGTAATTTTGTAATTGCACATATCCAGTTCGGTTCGGTTCGGGGAACGGTTCTGTTATCAGCTCAAACCAGAACCGAACCATACCCGTTCATTTATCTCACATCGATCCCATTCCGTACCCGCACCCACGGAGAATATTTCGGTTATGGTTCGGGGTAAAAAATCGGTTATGGTTTGGATACCCATCGGTTATGATTGTTTGAGCTAAAGGTACCAATATCGTCGATGGGTATTTCTTGCTTTCAATAACTCCTCTTTTACAGTGACAATTTTTCCTCTCGATCTTAGATAAGAGAGTTTATTAAGATTATTCCTGTTTCTTTTTCTCGGCTTTCTCTTTATCACTGGGGTGCAAGTTCAGATTTCGAATATTGTTGCGGTGATGGTTCTTTGAAGATCAAAGGAAGGTGATGGTGGCGATGCCGCGACGGTCCAATGATGAATCAAATTAATTGATTGGTTTGCCGGCCTCGTTGCTATGAGCGTTTGGTTTCTTATCAGTCATCAACCTAAGCGTTGGGGTTAGAACCTGTGATGTGTGGACTTTTTGCAATGGTACAACTTCGAACTCGTTCCAACTTATTCGACGTAAAGGCAAGGGTGTTGCACATGACATAAGAAAGTGAGATTTTGGGGTGGGATCCTGCCTCTGTTTGTATTCTAGTCCTTCGCTGTAATTCTCTGTCATTAGATAGAGACCATTGGTGTTATTTGTTTTTTCCCTTCTAGCTTCTATCCATTGGAATGTTATCGCTTTGGCAAAAAAAAAAAGTTTTGTGGATGACTATACACGACTTGCAGCACTAAAATGCCTAAAGTTAAGTGTTATTTTTCAGGAAATAGCTACAATACACACCCCTTATTTGGGTGTACCATATGCATCTATTGTATAGTCCAGATTGTACCACCTCATCAGCAATGTATTGTATCCTTTTCCTACTTAGTAATGTTCGAGTATGTCATGTTGCTTGAGGTCCAAGGGAATTCGAAGTCTGTTGGTAGTTCCGTTTCAACCACGTCAAGAGTCAAGAGAAGGGGAAATATCACAAGCTTCCAAACTAAGAAGAGTTGAGCCACAACAAGACTTCAAAGACTTTGATGTCTTGGGCCATCATAAGAAGACTTGGGATTTTTTGACACAAGGCCATCAGTGGCGGACCCAGGAATCCAACTCAATGTGGGAACCTTATTAATTATAATCGTGCAATTTTATTTTTAGTCAACGATCTTGCTTAATTAAGACATTTATTATAGATTATAAGGTTTATAATGCATATTTTTTTATAAAAAAAAGAACAAAAAATGAGCACAAAATTAATTCTACATTTTTATTTTTGAGATATATGTGTGTATGGTAAATATAGTGTTATATTACATAATTGTTCTAAATAAATAAATTTTTTTTTTTTTTTGAGTTTCGATCAGGGTCCGTGGGGGCACGTGCCCCCGCGTGACCCCCCCTTGGGTCCGCCCCTGGCCGTGGTGCAAGTAGTGAAAACGAATGCTATGGTAACGTTGATCACATTTTTCTGGAATTCTGCTGCTCCTGATGCTTAGGGGGATGTCTGCTGCAAGTTCTGTGTATTTTTGCATCCAAAAATATACAGAACTGTTGAGGATGTAGACAACTTGCATCGATCTCCTAAGGTTGCACACTGATTGCAGCGAAAATGCTATTTCGTATTTGGGGAAGGGAAATTTTGGCCGTTGGGGCTTTCCTATTTGTGTTGCAGTTACTATGTTATTAGGGGTAGAGCGTTTTAGATAAAATACGAGAGGAGCTAGGCGAGAGAAAACTTTTCTAAGAGAGAAGAGAGATGACTTGCATTCCACATTCTTCAATTATAGTGAACTAGTGTGGCTCATGTGGGTTTGTCTTCGCATTGAGGTTTTCCACGTATATATTTGTGTCGTTCCTGTTTTTTGTTTTTTGTTTTTTTTGTTTTTTTTTTTGTTTTTGTTTACTATGCACAGTTTGGTTTGCTTTGCGATTTTTGTCACTTTAGTTTCAAAGATTCGTCTGGGCATTGTGGGTTGAACGTTTTGTTCGATTCCTAGCAATTTTGTTGTTGTAACTAAACTCATGATTCTGCTTCAAATGTTGCTGCTGCTAAGGATACCTTTGGACATAGAATGTAGTTCTGGTTTCCAACCTATATAGGTGTTTTGGCATTCTGATGTAATTGGTGAATCAGGCCTATAAGCTGGTTTTACTTAGTTTTCTAGTTTAGAGTTCTGTTTGGTGTTTTCCTTCTCGTTGGTTGGTCCCTTGCCAACTAGTGATGGCAATGGGTCAGTTCGGTTCGGGTATTGTCATATCTGAACCCATTACCCGAAATTAAATAGGTACCCAAAACTGAACTGAAAGCCGAACGGGTAGGGGAAATTGAAGCCATAAGTGATCCAATCGGGGTTCGGTTCGGTTCGGTTCGGGTATCCCCCGTTAAATTATAAAACAAAATAAAAACAATAATTATGAATGAAATTCAAATATGAAAATCAGTTAAACTGGACATGCCACCAATTCGTCAATTGAAAAGGTATGCAGATATGCATCTAGATATTTTAAATGCAAAAATAATATACATCTAAGTAGAAATTCAATGGGTAACTCGGGTTACTTGTTTTCTAGCTTGGACCAGTTCAGTTTTTGTTAGTTTGTTTCTTAGTTTGCTTAGTCTTTATTTTGTTGGTTGTTTGTGGGTTTTGCTGCTTGTTCCGGGGATGGAACCCATGGCCGCCGTGGACGTGTGGGGCCACCTATGCCCGATGAGGCATACCCGCGTCCAGAACCTCGCGTGTCAGCGGAGGCTCTCTTGCATTTATGTCCTTTTGCGGTGGCGTGGGGATAGCTGTTGGTGGAGATCTGCATCGCCAGTTGTTTGACGACGTTAAGCATTTTGTGGATTCCATAGTCCCTGGATCGCAAGCACGCTTTTGATTACATTTGCGCGGTATTGTTTTAGGGTTTGAGCCGGGTACCTGTTGGTTCTCTACTGCTAACATTTGATACAATTCATAATTCCATCCCGAAGGTGTTGGGTCTGCTTCGGCAGGTGTGTCTAAGAGCTAGTGGCTGTATAAGCCGAGCGAAGGCCGTGCTCACATCAACTGTTAATAGTTGTGGTTTCATTCCTGTATTTGAATGTAATCGTTGCCGGTTGGCGTTTATAATGAAATTCTTGACTTTTATTCAAAAAAAAAAGTAGAAATTCAATGCATTGAAGTTATACATAGGCTAAACTTCTATATATGAAGGGTAATTTTGTAATTACACATATCCAGTTCGGTTCGGTTCGGGGAACGGTTCTGTTATCAGCTCAAACCACCGAACCGTACCCGTTCGTTTATCTCACATCGATCCCATACCGTACCCACACCCACGGGGAATATTTCGGTTATGGTTTGGGGAAAAAAATCGGTTATGGTTCGGATACCCATCGGTTCGGTCGAGATTGTCATCCCTATTGCCAACTGTATTCCTGTGATTTAATGGGTGGCATATGATTGTTTGAGCTAAAGGTACCAATATCGTCGATGGGTATTTCTTGCTTTCAAGAACTCCTCTTTTACAGTGACAATTTTTTCCTCTCGATCTTAGATAAGAAAGTTTATTAAGATTATCCCTGTTTCTTTTTCTCGGCTTTCTCTTTATCACTGGGGTGCAAGTTCAGATTTTGAATATTGTTGCGGTGATGGTTCTTTGATGATCAAAGGAAGGCGATGGTGGCGACGCCGCGACGGTCCAATGATGAATCAAATTAATTGATTGGTTTGCCGGCCTCGTTGCTATGAGCGTTTGGTTTCTTATCAGTCATCAACCTAAGGGTTGGGGTTAGAACCTGAGATGTGTGGACTTTTTGCAATGGTACAACTTCGAACTCGTTCCAACTTATTCGACGTA